>JASSUY010024187.1:0-31793 GCA_032466535.1 Forpus xanthops | reverse complement strand
CTCGTGGCCCTCCTCTGCACTTGTTCCAACAGTTCCATGTCCTTTTTATGTTGAGGACACCAGAACTGCATACAGTATTCCAAGTGAGGTCTCATGAGAGGGGCAGGATCACCTCCCTTGACCTGCTGGTCATACTCCTTTTGATGCAGCCCAGCACACCATTGGCTTTATGGGCTGTGAACACACGCTGCTGGCTCATGTTCATTTTCTTATCGACCAACACCCCCAAGTCCTTCTGTACAGTACTGCTCTGAATCTCTTCTCTGACAAATCGGTAGCTGTGCCTGGGGTGGTTCCGACCCAGGTGTAGGACCTTGCACTTGTCAGAGCAGTATCTTCATCCACAAGTGCCAGGGAGATATCACAATATCCTTATTTCTGTGATGAAAGATTAGGCAAACCTTGTCTTATCATTTATACGTAAATATCTTGTTTTATCTTCTCATATTCTCTTGAGCATTTGCCTGTTTGTGCTGGAGTTACTGTTGTTCTTTTGGCAATTTAGGCTTAGGAGAATATACCCCCATGGGACTGCAGGCAGGCATGCCTGGCTGCTTCGCTTTGATTGTGAATATTTGCTTCTCCTCTTAGTGAAAAGCATGGCAGTGGCTAGTTGAGGTCTCATTAAGCCATCTAGGTGTGACCACTAAATCTGAGCCTTTCACTGTGAGTTGAACTGATGGAGGGCTGTCCCCTTTGTGACAGGGCACAAGGATGGTGAGGTGCTGGTATTGGTAGAGGTGTCTCTTGTAACAGGCTGAGTTCCTGATTCATAAGTGGGACTGCTGAACTGTAAAAATGAGTATGCTGTGCTGTAGTTTACTTTGGTCTTTCCCCCTGTGCTATTCTCACACTATCAATTTTCTTGCATGTTTGTGACGCTGTTGAGAGGTTTGGTGAGCATTGGAATTCTCAATAAGACGAAGCTGCTTCAGTTTTGTTTGCTGATAACCTCTTAAGGCAAATTGCTGAGTGCATTTGTTCCTTGCTAGTTATAAGGGTTAGGGAAGGTAGCACACGATTGAAACAAAAAGTAGTTGTTTTGTCATCTCACTTTGCTGGTGGTGGTTACTCTTTTTAATGTGTATGCTTTAGCCTTTCCTGAAGGCACTTGGAGTGAAAAGGGAATTTGAATGCTGCCATGTGAGTGCATCTAATCGGGGTCTGAAGGTAAATGCAGTTGTAGCTTTCCTGCAAGTGTCACGAGTTTCCTGGTGAATGAATAGCAAAGGTAAGAAGAAAAAAGATGTAGTTAAGCAGCATGGCTTGTCTCAAGCTGATGAGAGGACTCCTGCCTCCAGGTAGAGCAGAGCTGTGCTGTGGCTGCTGTCAGGAGTGTGCTGGTGACATCACCCCTGGGTGAGGGGCAAAGAAGGCTGGGCAGTCACTGGGGCTGCTTGTTCTGCACAGGCACTCGGGAAAGGGTTTCTTTCGTATGCTTGTCTAATAGATTCAGCCTTTTATTTTATAATATAATTAAATAACCAGGCCTTTGTGAGGCTCCTGAATTCCTTTAATTTAGCGGCAGCACAGAAGCTGAATTCAGAGCATTCATGGTCCTGTACTATCTCCCTGACTACTTGCCAGGTCTATTCATGCTGTTCTGAGTGCAGGAAGTTCTCACATTCATTCAGGGTTGGGGGGTTGGGGTGGGTGGAAGGCGTTGTGTGGTTGGCTTCTGGTTTTGTATTTTTGTTGTTGGTTTTTTTTTTTTTTTAAAGCAAGGGGAATGGTTATAAGGAAAATACTTCAGTGATTCCCTGGGACCAATTTACCAACTGTTAATCTGTGAGTAAATAATGGGAACGGTTTATACACTTGGCAGCTCTTGAGAAAGAGCAAAGAATCATGAGAAGTTCACAGTCCACGGCCCCGAGATAGCTGAATACTTTGGTATGTTAGGATTTGTCTGAACAGGGACAAGCCAGTACTTTTTTGTTAGCACATGTAATCATATATTCTGAAGTGTATTGAGTTTGGTGAAGGAAACGTTACTCTGGCATGTGGTAGCTGGCTGTTTGTACTTGCTCAGGTTAAATAATTCATTCTCTCCTCAACACTCTCGTCAATATGTTCATCTTCTTTTACAGACTGTTACTAGTGCTCTCTCGAGGAGGGGATGAGGAAGTGTATTTGCTGCCTTTACAGAGGGAAGCTGATAACAGTGGCTTTCCATTGGTTCTAGGGAAAGGTAAAGATAGGATGAGAAGGTCAAACACACTGAGAAAGTAAGAACTAAGTAGAAGTGAGTAGACAGGAAGTACAAAGTGCTTTATGAACTTAAGCATTCATTTCACTTCCCAGGAACTGTCCCACATCTCTAATCTGTGGTATCTAATCTTTATAACTAGATACCACAGCAGTAGACATAATTGATGTGTGGAAAGTGCATAGCAGAAAGGAAAGTGAGTTCTTGGTGTGGGTTTTCTACTGGTGTGTTGTAGGGATTGAGCAGCCATCTACGGTGAGTATAGCAGCAATTTGGCAAGCTGCATTTTCACCAGAACAAACAGAATTTGGATCATACGGACTCTTATACAGAGTTAGTATTCATTTGTAAACTGTGTCTGAATCCTCTGTTGCAAAATGGAAAGAGAGGTGCTTGACAGAACAGTGGGTGTACACCATTTGGTAACTCTGAGCAGGGAAGTCCATAGCTGAAAACCTTTTTATGTTGGCAGTGTAAGCTATATCTAATGTGTTCCACCTGGAAACTGAATTAGAGGTGGGAAACACAAAGTTCATCTCTCGGGTTCATAGGATGCACTGGAAGTATGTGTTTTTATGCTGTAATATAAACTTGCAAGCTGATGTCCACTTAGAAATAATGTTTTAAATGTAATTACCTTAAGGCTAAGTAATCACCTTTATAAGAGTCTGCCTTTGTTGGGATCCTGGCATGAATAGGGCTTAATGATTCCCCTGCTACATGACTTAAATTGCACCTCTGATGTTGTCCCACAACTTCCTGTCTAAAAACTGAAATGGGTTGTTATGTTCCTTTCCTTTGTAATTTCTATAAGGAAAAGCATTGCTCTTATACTCTGACAATGAGTATGAGTAGTTTTCTGAAGGTGCCGTATTCTTGGAATCACAGTCTGTTAAGAACATTCGCATATGGATTTTATGGCACGTTACCACACGTGCAGCTGTGTGAAAGTAATGCCAAATGTCTGGACTGTTCTAGCAAAAACAAGGAAACAAGGAGTGTAAAATTATGGCTCTTGGATAACTCCTCATTTTGCTATTTTTTTTCCTTTACTGTAGAACTGAGTTTTGATTTGTTTTGTATTACAAGTAATGGTGCTGAATATCTATGGCAGATTTTTCCTTTTTAAAATGGGTTAATGTTCGAAGCTATAAGAGTACTGTGACAGCTTTGCTATTTAGATATTTATGTTAAAACCCTTCTGCTTGCATGTATGTGTAATTAAAATTATACATCATATGTGAGTTTTTTAAGGTCTTCAGAGTTTAAGAGGTCATTACTTAAAATTATTTTGTGAACCCAATTTAATAACACGACTAAAAAATGTATGGAAAATGAAAAATTTTTTGGTATTTTTTTAACATCTTGTGAAAGTTTTCAACAAAATGAAGAGAAATAGCATCAGCTATTTTCCATGTTCTTGAGTAGTGGAGGGAGGGCAATATGTCAGTTGAGGGAAGATTTATAAGTTCAACCTCCTGCTGCCGGGCAGCCCAAGGAGCGAGTTGGCATCACTTAGAAATGAAAGCAAGTGATAGGTTGATGTTGGAGCAGAGTGGACAATGGAGAATTAGAGACATAAGAGAGAAATTTAACTTCTTAAATTAGTTCATTTCTGCTTTTGTAATAAAAAATGTTAAAGAGAAGGTAACTATCTTTGAAAGTTTCAACTGTATTGTCAGAAGAAAGCTGAGCCACATTGGAAGTGTAATTCCCTTCACTTTTTTATTGTAGTAGCATTTTGTTGTAAGTTAATGACTGCTGGTACAAAATGGGTTGTTTGGACATGTGTAATTATACTGTTGCTCCTCCTAGCTGTGAGTTGTGAGTAGACGAATGCTGAAGAGTCACCCTTTCTCCTGTAATGCCAAGTCTTTTTGTTTAGCTTCTGGCTTATACAAGCAAGCTGAGCATTTGCCACAGCATGCTGTGGAACATACTACTACTACCTGTTAAGTACCAGTTTCCATAGGATTGTGGTGTTCCTCCTGCCTTTCCTACCTCGTGTTAGTGACCCATCACACAGGTAAACTAGCAGTCAAAGACTTCCTGTGTGGATGAGCTTCACCCGTAAAAGTGTCTTAGTTTTTAATGAAAGCCTTCTTTACATGTCTCCTTTCCCCACTGTTACGGGTGTCAGATTTGTTCTGTTGAAACATATGCCTCTGTAAGATTAAACTTGTCAGTGTGCGTATGTTTAGCAGAATGCTGTAAGATAGTCAGTAATTAATGTTGTAGCCATCATGTGAATGGAAAATATTTCTGCAAACATGTCTATATATCTAGATACTTAAGAGGGTAAAATTAGGCTTTGGAATTTCCCTCTGCTCCTGTTTAACTTAGTAAGCTCTTAGACTCACTTTTATTGCGGTGATAATGGTTATCTGCCATTGTTTTAATGTCAACATGGCACTGTCCTTTGCAAAAGTGTAGTGTGGAAACCAGTAGCAGTTGGTGCAAATCAGACAGATGGAGGTTATGTTATGTTTACTTATCTGGCAAGTTTTTTTCATGTCTTCAGTTTCCTTGTGAGATTAAAAGCTTATGTTTGTTGCATAGTACCTTTCTTGCAAATGTTTGGATATTTCTACTTTAAGTAGTGAAAGCTGGAAAGCACAATGTTATGGGCATATATTAATTCACCAATCTTCAGTGTTTGCATTTTATAATGAATATGAAAGACACTGATTTAGTTGGGACATTAATTTGTTCTAGGATTCTTGTGTCCATCCAGGATAAAACTTAACTTACAACAGTGTTACGTCTTTTTGGTCTACTTGTTTTTTAAGCGGGAAACATTAGTGTAGGCAACTCCCAGTGGATGCACCATATTGTCTGCTTTTCAAATTATATTTAACTTTTGCTTAAGTATTTTGATACGAGAAATTACTTAGTGAAGATCTAGGCTAGGTGGTGAAATTTGTGGGGCCTGATCCTTTCCCCTCCATGTTGCTGAGAACTGTAAGCAAGAATGTTTTAGCACACACATTTTTTTCATAGTTCTGATCTTAAAACTATGGGGATAAAAATGGTGAATGGCTTTTTTCACCTCTTCCCTTTCATTTTTAGTACTTCATCTCTAGCAGTAAGCATTTCTCAAAATAATGAGGTAATTCTGTCTTTGTGAGCAATTGAACAGGAGAAAAATTGAGGTGACAAGGTAGTGTTTTTTGATGGCTGCTAGTGAAAGAGGAAACATGATGGTTTGACAGAGCAGTGGCAGCCACAAGCAAGATAGCTTCCTGATGGCGTTGGGAAAGCATGAGTGCGATGAGAGAATAACTTGTCTAGACTATACACAGTGTTCACCTTTGACTGTTGCAAATATAAGCACTGAAATCCATTGTCCCAAGAGTGCTTGAGTGCCAAATTCATTCTGTCCTGAAACTTTTCAGCCAACATATCTATGGTGTGTCTTTCTGCATCTAGACACAAGGATTCCTGCAAGTCTGAGAGATACTGACAGAAAGCTAACTTCCTTGCTCACATGAAATGGAGGAAAACATGTTGTAAAAGCATGTTCGCCCTCAGCTGACTTGCCCTTTGCAAGCTGTGTTTGCATGGGGTGTGTGTGTGTGTGTGTTGTTTTGTGTCCTTGTGTCATGTTCAATACAGCCGCCTGTTGCTTGTTGCATCATCACTGCTTCTGCTGTCCTGAGCTGTGCCCAAGCTTCTCCTGGCTGGGGTTTTCTGTAGCTCATTCAGAAACCTGGTTTCCTTCTGTGGGGAGTTCTCTCTTGGAAGCTGGGGGAGCACATGCCTGCAAGGTGGAGATTCCCTGCTCTATGTATGACTTTCACATGACGGAAAGTCAGTCACAAGAGCAGCAGCGTTTTGGTTTCTGCAATGTGTGCCTGGGCAGTGCTGCAAGCAACAGCGTCATCTGTTTTATGAGTAAACCTTCCCACAGATCGGCTGAGCCCAGTGCCTTTCTGCCGCACGGTTGTCGAAGTAGTCAAGTATTGTTCCATTTTAATGGACCGTACTCTCCGTCCGGAGCTGCATTCAGGTTGAGGCATAGATGCTTCATGTGGTCCTGATGTTGGAACCTCTAGTGTTTGCAAGTTGCTAGGCTAAATAATCTAAAACTTCAGTGGCTGCAAATGTCTTGTCTTAACAAAACTTCCGGGTAGCTTCTAATACAGTGTGTGATTAGTTGGAAGAAATCACTGGAGCACTTTTCCAGAGTCTTAACTGGCTGAGGAATCGAGTTGTTGCTTGAACCCTGCTCTTCTTTTCCCTTCACTTCTGCTTGGAAAAACAAAACCAAAAAACCCACGAAGATCTGGGAGGTTAAAGGGTCTAAATGTAAAATTTAGGAGAAAAAAAATTGAAGGAGGATAGGTTTGAAAGGCAGAAATTACATCAGGTCTCTAATAAAACAGGAGGGAAAGAAGGCCTCTTTTAACATCTTTAAGCCAAATTTCTGCCTAAAATCGTAACAGGATCGGTAAACATTATTGATCTGCTATGTTACTCTAATTTTTGTACATGTTAAACCTTAATCAGACTTCAGAGCATTGCTTTCAAGCTCAGATGCAATTGTCTGGATTACCAAGAATAAGTATTTGTGATTGTTGGAGCTTTTGGCACTGTGTACTTTCTACTGCAGAAGAAAAAACCAGTGCATTCATAGGCAAGGACATGGCCATTGTAGTGGTTTTAGGAGCAGACAAGGGGGATACAGAGAGCAGATACAGAATTTGCTGGTGGGAAGGGTGGTGCAGGCTGCTCTGCCATCTCCATTGGCCTATGCCTGTTAAAAATTACTATTTTTTGATTAAATAGAAGAATAGATAAACCTTTTTAATAATGCAGCATGGTTTATGACAAAGTTTACAGCAAGGGAAGGGTTTTTGATGATTTTGGTGATGTGGTTTAGTGTGAGATGTCCCTGTCCATGGCAGGGGGGTTGGAACTAGATGATCTTAAGGTCCTTTCTAACCCTGACTGTTCTATGATTCTATGATGATGGTTCTTCTTATTATTGCAATTATTTCTGAAGAGATCTTGTGTGCTGTCCTGAGCAGCAGTTCGTGGACGCTGTGGGGAGTCTGTCGCTGTTACAGCTTTGGGGAAATCTGACTCTTGAGTGCCAAAGGGCTGCTCTGTGCAGAACGAGAATGAAATCTGTTTCCTTCCAAGGGATTTCTGTACTGAAGGCAGCGCTCTGTCACATTTCTTACAGAAAACCTCTGGAAGCAACCATTTTCCTAAGGCATAGGTTTAGCTGAGGCTTTTTGCTTAACTCTTTTGCATATCCATTAACAGGACACAGTGTCCTGTGCTTACGAAGCTGCTGGGCATGGTTAAGTAAAATTTACACCATCTGTGACTTGAAGAATCTTGTTACTGTTTGTTATTTCTTTCAGCCTGTAGGAATACCTGGAATGGGATAAGACTTCTGAAAGGGGGCGTTTGCTATGTCGGACTCAGTGTTTGTGGCAGTGCAGGCTTGGTTTTTGCTGTGGTGGTGATACAACAATTGTGTGCTTTGTTGACATAGTTTTTTCCTCCCTGTTGTGGACTAATAAACAGTATTTTTTTTTTTTTTTTTACTTAGATTGACTAATCTTTATTAAATGAGAGCAGATTTTTTTTTTCAATCGAGGAATCTTTTTTCTTCTTCCCTCTTCCTCCCCCCCCCCCCCCCCCCCATTTTATTTCTTCAGTTGCAGTAACAAGACCTTGCTCCAGAATCACCCATAAGTGGTACCTGGTGTTGAGCTCAATGCAGTTCATCTTGTGTGTCATCATGGGACTGATGCTGCTCACTTGGCCATGCCACTTGTACTGTTGCCTTCCATAGCAGAGTTCTTCCATCCTAATGTTTGTAAGACACTGCATCTGAAAAGCATGTTTTGGGCATTCAGATGTGTAGTGCTCAGCAGGCAGTGCTTATCATCTCCTTTTTGAAGTACTGGTACTTAGGGGCTGCAGAGAAATCTTAAGGTAAATGAGTGTCAGTACTGTTACCTGTACCAGTGCGCATCTGTAGCATAGCTGAACAATGAACAGTAGTGTCTGGCTGTGCTCTCTTGTAAACGTGCATTTTGTTACTAAAAAGGTTTTGTATGATGGGGATTGCAAAATCAGGTGGTACTGATATGATGATGTTTTAAAACATCTCAAAAATCTTATTTTTGAAGTTCTTGAGAGGAGTTTGCCTTTATCTCCAGCAGTTGTTGAGTTCCCACAGGCTTTTTACTTAGGCCTTCTTAAAAATAAATGTGTGAATATTTACATGATACCTTTTTTCAGTGAGTGTCCTCCCATGTCTCCTGCTGCACACTGTCCAATCCACATATTACAGGCCATAGTTAGTAATACATGTGCACCTATTCTATTTTAAATAGGATAATTTGATTTTAGCACTAATAAATAAAAAAAATTGTAACTCAAGGCTCCTTCACCTTTGTTAATTTTAATGTGTGGATGCTGAAAAAAACAGACAAGTTGTATGCAGTTCAGTGAATAGCTCTTGTAGGGATACAAAAGGGATAACCTAGAACATAAAATTCAGTCTGTTTGGTTCATGTTTGAGATGCTTCTGTTGGCTGGGCTTTTTTTGTATAGCAATCATAAAAATGTATATAAAGACTGCACATTTAGAACTTCCTTTCTAAGACAAAGTGAACTGCATCAGTATGATGAGTGAAAGGAACTTGTCTTCCTACTTCTAAGGAACTCATCAAGGAGAGAGTTGACCTCTTCCCTTCTTCTTCCAAGTGTGGGTTGTCACCTTGAGCAGGTTTGCTAGTGTTCTGAAATAAGTTTAACTCTACAGAAGATTTTGTTACTATAGAGTATTGCAGGATGTGTTACACCTAAAGAAAACATTTGCAAAATTCTTAAATGACAATTAAAAATGAGCTAGTGATGTAGAGGAATTTAGAATAAAGTAGTCTGCACTTCTAAGCGCAAAGAATTGAAGGTTAAGCCTGGATGCCCTCACTTGCATAACTTTTAAAGGCTTAAGCTTCAGGCATAAACAAAGCAATCCATCTTGCTCTTCTCCAGAGTAGCACTTGGTGCAGATTAGAAAATTGCTTCAGGGTAACTGCACAGTAGTGGTAGTATTGTGTTGGCATATCTCCTGGCATCCTTTGGATCCAGAATTCTGGAGAAAAGACTCAAAGGTGGGAGAAATTGGTATGATATAAAGAAAGCCCTGAGAACACTTAAGTGTTTTGCACTGCTGCTGGTACTTGTATTTTTCACTTTGTTTCTCCACTATGCAGGTGGCTGAAATGTTTGAGGAAAGTCATCTTGCTTTTTGGTCTGTGTTTGTTTTTCCTGGCGGACCCTTAAGAGACAAGGTTCTTCTGGCCTGCCTTGCTGAAAAAGAAAGGGGAGGACCAGATAGAAAATTCTTCTGCACTAAGAAGTCATCTCTGTTAGATCTTTTGGAGTTCCATGTTTCAGCTAGTTCCCTGGGTGGTGAAGTTTACTGGTGACTAGTGTTGTATATGTAACACCTTTTGCAGTAGTTCTGTTGACCTGCAGATGAAATGCTCTCCGAGAGTTGACTTCCAGAGCAGAAAGTGTTTGCTGTCAAATGCAAATTTAAAAATGCAAATTAAAAATAGGCTGTTGTTATGCTAATCAGATGTGCTTGCTCACATTTAAGGCAAATGTATCCTGAGAGATTTAAGAAGGTTTTTCTTTCTTTTCCTGAACTGTAGTGAGAAGCATGTTGGGTTACTTACATTTAGCCCTGTTGGATATAATCTGTTCTGTGTATTCTCCCAGAAGGATGGCTGGATAGAGAATAGCCTACTTGGCTAACTTGGGTAGTTTGGGCAGCTATTTTAGTAGGATTATTTTATGTATTCAGACACTGTTTTGAAAGAAGCTGGGTTGGGTTGTTCTAAAGATTGCTCCAGAATGTCATTGCCCTCCCTGAAACTCACTTTCGGACTATGGCCAGAATGAATGGGTGGCTGTTACCACTTTGTTCTTATGCTAATATTCTCATGCTAAGAAGGAAAAATGTTTAAGCATAAAAAAACCTTGGAGGGGGGTGGGGGTAGTAGAGGAAGGGAATGAATAGAGTGGAGGAGAGAAAAGAAAAAGGCAAGCTTGTATTACATTGTCCTTTGTCCATCATCTCCATGATGAGCTCATGTAGAAAAGAAACGTTCAGAGTAATTGAAAAAAAAAATTCACGAAGTGGAAGGGGGTTATTTTAGATGCTCGCAAATTGGAGTTTGTGAGGATTTGATCTAAACCTAAATACAGTCCAAAACTTGGTTCTTTCCTCTCATCTAACACTGTGGGTTTTTTTTTCAGCCATCTCTGAACAGTGAATTGAGCTAAGATGTAAGCAAAACAAATGTGATTTGACTCTGACCTAAGTGAACATTTGTTAGGAGTATGTCTGTCTCAGAGTTTTTCAACTAGCTCTCGTAATGAGATTTTTAGAATTAGCCTGCCTTGCAGACAAATGAGCTGTGCAGGAGAAAAGTAGACATTAGCATGAGCGTGTTATATTCTCCTGTAGATGCTAATGTCCTCTCTCAGTGCAGCACTACTTAGCATTTAAAGTCTTTCCCATTTAAAAACATGGTTTTCAAAGTTTTTCTACTAGGAAAGAAATGAATCTTGATAATACTCTACTGTCAGTAGGATGAGTTTTACCCAATTAAATGTAGCTGGATTTTCAGGTAAGGATTAGCAAACTTATTCTTGAAGAGAAGACCTTCAGAGGAGGATGTACTTTGGCCAAGCAATGGAGTCAAATACCTCCGCACTGAAGACTTAAGCAAACGCATTGAGGCATAGGCTACCTCAGCCTTACATTTGTGCTCTCATTGGTCAGCCATGGTCCCACATTTTCCTTGGTCAGTCTTTTGTGAGTTACATAGCAATAGAACTGTATTTGTTGCCCTTCATGTCCATTGCAACCTCGTAAGCTTGGCTTTCCTACACCATCTCTACAACTTGGCAGTGTTTCTGAATTCCTCCTTTGGAGCTTTGTTCAGGACTTCCTTGCTTAAACAACTCTCTTTTATTTTGTTATGTCGACTTGTTTTCCTGAGTATGGGGATGGGGACTGTGCTTGTGCTTGGAGGGTGCTGCTGTTAAAGCCCTGCCAGCTTTCCTCAGCCCCTGGGCCCTTCAGAGGTGCCTGCCAGGGGATTCCACCTACCAGATTCTTGAATAAGCCGGAGTTTACTTTCATGTAGCCTAAGGTATCTACTCTGTTCCTCTCCTTCCTCACTGCCTTCAGGATCTTGAACTCCAGTGTTTCATGATCACCACAACCCAGCTGCAGTTGATTGCTGTATGCCTAGTCACCACCACTTTGGTGAGCAGTGGATTGAAACTTCCCTGAGGAGACTGAACCTGGGAAGTCAGATTTTGTGTCTGGGTTCTTCTGTGGGAATGCTTCTCTTGAAGTTCTAGCTCCTGTTGTAATTTACTACATGCATATAATAGTTCACTCCTGCTCTGTTTCTTTTTGCCATTTCTAAAAGAAGTAATTGGTGACTAATTGAATGTTTTGCTTACTCTTCTTGCCCCTATCCCTCGATGTAGTTTACCTCTTGTGTAACCGTGGGTTTTTTGGTGTGTGTTTTGGTTTTGCTTCTGGGGTTTTTGTTGCTTTGGGTTTTTGTTTGTTTGTTTTTGTTGCCATTTTCTTGGAGGTAGGCTGGATTTTCTTCTGTTTGTTTTAACACTGATCTTCATTAGCTTTCAGCCCTCTTTCAGCCTTTTTATTTTCAATGGGTAGGAGAGGAGGAAGGCAGTATACAAAATTTCTTAACAGGTAAGTGTTGTGGGAGCCAAAATCTCAATGCTGTCTACTGCACCGGTATTGGGAGCAGGGTTTTGGTTTCTTGTACTATGTCTAAGGCTATTGAAATGTACCAGAACTGTCCTAGGAGGAAGAATGGGGTTATTGCCTGAAATACAGGAATGGAGAGGAAGGAGTAATGTGTAGCACCCTGCTACCGTATTTAAAAAGAACAGATAAATAAAAATTGTGTGTATATGTCTATGGAGGATCAAACTACAAGTACAAATCTACAATGTTAAAATTGGATAACTTCGATTGCTTTACTAATGCTTAGGTCTCTGACCTTTTTGAGAGTCTGAGGAACACATAATTATTACTGCAGAGATGCCCTTCTATGAGGAGTAAATTGTATAGATAAAGAGGAACTTGGGATACCTTGGACATCAGACTTAAAGTGAGGGTACCTAGAGCTGCCTTCTTTCAGAAACGGGGGAAAAGGTTCATTTTCATTAATGCTTCTATAGATGTTAATCATAGTCTGTGTAGTTTCTGACTTTTATTTTATACCATGTGTTGTCTTGTTTCTTTTAAGGTGACTGCTATCTGTAGATGGTAATGGATTTGGTGGCATAGACAAGTATGTTGTGTACAAGTACAGATCATTATTTATCTTATGAACAAAGGTTTAGTTGATGTATGGCTGTGCAGAATAGAAAGGGCTTAACTCAGGTAATGAAGGAATGCCAGGCCAGAGTCTTCAGATAATGTGTTCCAGTGATCTGGTGAAGCTGGAAGGACTTTCTACACTCAATGTCACTTTTCCTTCTCTCTCCTTTTTCTGTCCTATGTTTTGTGGGGAGTCAAGCACTTAACAGCATCAGGATTTATGTATCATTGTGCAGAATGTTCTCTGCCTTTTTCCCTTCAAGCCAGTCAAGGATCAAGTGCTTCCTTCTTCTGGTGGCTGATCTCTTTTTAACCTGAATGTTCTAGACACCTATCGGAGGAATACACCCTTGTAGAGGCTGTTGGTAAATGTAGAAAATGGTGTGCTGTAAGAATGCAAGACTCTGGAAAACCACATGAAGTCTACATAGCAGTTGATCTTGCTTGTCTAGTGAGCCAGGTCTGCTTTGCTTCTTGGGCTGTGCCTTTCTAGTTGCTTTTAAACGGGTTACATAGGTGCTTTGTCGCTATTGAACTTGTGTGTTTCTTTCATCAGGAGTAAACAGACTCCTGGTCTTTCCCCCATCCCCTAATGTTAAGGGTTTAATGCAGTATGAGTCTGTACTTCTGTTACGCTATAAACATAGTACCTGAACATGTAGCTTAGCTGGGGAAGCTGAATTGGCTTTGCAGTTTGGTATCTTCCAGCAAGGTAATCTCTTCCCTAAAAAAACTGTTTGTATGTAAGGTGTCTAGGGCTATTTCAATCCTCTTGTCCACCATGAGTCATTGTGTGTGGGGTGGTAGTTCCTGCCTACTCTCCTGGAAAGATAAAATAATGTAAAGGCTTATAAGGATCTCTGCATAGTTAGAGATGTAGGTACAAGTACCTTGCAATAAACCTCTCTCTAATGAAGTTCTTAAATTTTTGTGCAAAGATGAAATAAAGTGAAATAAATTTTACAATATTATTTCTGCTGGATTCATTAGGTGCTTAAAATGTTATCTTTTATTACCACTGTGACAGAGCAGATGTGTCCTTGAGGCTATTAGTTCAGGTGTGGACTCCAGAAGTGTTTCCAGCGGGATTCTGAATTTCTGTTCCTTCCATAAAGATTATTTTAAGAGGGAGGAAGCTAACTGGTGGATGCGTGATGTTTTCGGCCAGCCAGAGGGATAAGTTCCCTGTGTATAGCCTGCATGAGAAACTTAGGAGTTTGAAGGAAGTACATTGTTCTAATCAACGTAATATAGAAAGGGTGTACTGCACAGCAAAAAGAAATGGGTTGGGTGTTTGGGTTCTTGAAAACAAATTTACTTCTCAACTAGCTCCTCACAAATGAGCTGTGTGTGTATGGAAGTTGGCTGAATATAGAAAAAAAATTGGAGACAGAATTGGCCAGACTGTTTTGAGGCTCTTCCAAGAATAGAAAGCAAGAGGAAATACCCTTTGTATGTGTGGAGCTGAGGGGAAATGGGATGCTGTTTTAAACAGATCCAGCTACAAGGTGTCCTTGGAGTTCTGAGAAGTACTGGCCAGTGGTGGGTCTTCTACCTTGGTGCTGTCTAATAATAAAACTATAAGATTATGAAGGCTGCACACTGGAGAGAAAAATCCCTTTCCAGGTTACTAACATTTTTATTGTTGAATTAGAAATTGTTTCTTGTGAACTAAAAGTTAGGATTCATTAGCATTTCTGTATGAAAATATATTTTCTCATCTACGTTAGTACATGTGTGTTTATGCACAACTTCTTTCAAGCTGTTTTAAAGAAAGCTTTTTATGTTGGTAGATTCAGTTTCTGATATTTTTAGAATATGGTTTTCTGCCTTGAAAAGAAATTAACTATTTCAGAGTTGGAGAACAAGTATCCCAAAGAGATCTGAAATAACTTTGTGGAGCATTGGCAAACCTTGCAAAAGCATTCTACTGCTTTTGCTGCAATAATTTGAAGTGCAAGTCTCATTCTCCAGCACATGACTGTTGTAGGTCCTCTTTTGTTCTGCAGCTAGTTTTGCTGAAGTAAGGGAGTGGGGATTTACCTGGCGAGTCATTTGTATGTTGGAGTTCACCATGGCTTTATCCATAGCTGCTCCTTCTGTAGAGCTCTTGTTCTCTGTTTTTACTACTGAAAAAATATGCATAAGAGATAGGTTTTAACAGCAGAAGCTTCAGCTGGAGAATCTAGGCAAATAACTTTGCATTCTCACAGGAAGCGATAAATCAGACATGACTGTTGTAAATGACCCTGTTCAGATACTTTTTAATAAATAAGATTAGTAAGGAATTGCCATTTATTTTGATGACTTTCACTTCTATGAATAGTGTCCTTGTCAGAAGTGGAGGTTAAATCAGTGTGGACTGAGGTCATAGCATCCATTTCCTTCCAAGTAATTACCTTTTGTTGTCTATTACAAATATTCTGTAAGTTCTTTAAAAAAAAGCTTACACAACTCTTAATAAGCGCTTATTTAATCTTTATAAGGGCCTGTCTAGGATTTATCTTACCTTGGATAGAATGAGTAAGCACACTCTCCTCAGTGTGCTGTAGTAATTAAATCTTAGATAAACCAGTTGTGCTTTCATCAGTTTATGTTGGTGTTCGCTGCAGTAGAAATGATACAGTTTTTACTTGGGTAGTTTTAGTAGTAATGATGTTTAATTTAAATACAGATGAATTCAGTATTTATTTACCAAAAAAAAAAAAAAATCTCCAACAAAACAACAAATCCAAACCAAAACTTGAAAATGCATTGCTTGAAGGGCTTGTGTGCATGCTTTATCTAGTGAAAGAACTCGCCCTGTATCTGTTGTCTTGCGGTGTGCGTGACTGACTTCACATCTCTGGGTCTGTGTCAGGAAACACTTTAAGATTGGTGCTCACTGACTTTCGTGACTAACAAAAAATCAATTTTAATTGTGCTATATGAATACAAAAACCTATCTTTAATTTGTTTTTTTGAATTTATTTTCTGAGTCAGGCAATGTATCCCATTAGAAGAAGTACAGAAAGTGGCATCTAATGAAAGCCACCTAAAGCTCTGCAGCAGTGTTGTGGTTCAATTTGTAGCTCTATTCCAATGTAATGAGACAATATTACAGAAAACTTCAACCTCTAAAATACTACAAATCCATTGAATTTACATTATTAATACTTTATACATGTGATTAAAATCTCCCTTTTAAATGGGATTCTAATATCTGAGATGGTGATTGGTCGTTGCTTGAATTTCCTTAAGGTCTTAGCAAAGGCTTAGATGTCAGTTTTAGCTGATGCTGCCTTTAAGCTAAATGACTCCTTCAGAAACTTAGTGTAAATTTCAAATAGGAATCCCAGTTGCCTGGCCCTAGTGGGTTACAACTTGAATGTACTTCACTAATTCGTGAGCTCAGGAATTTCTGGGAAGAGAGAAAGAGATTCCATCAAGGTATTCTTCTTTATTTAAAAACAGAGGAACAGTCAGTATTTTGAAGGTGCCATTGCACAAAATTTAAGCTCTTGAGAGAATATTTAAGCTTGTCTGGTTAGTGGTGAACATAATTGATTCACCTTCTCATTGCGCAGAACATAACTCAATTATGGTAGGAACAAACAGTGTCTCCAGAGATACAAGCTTGAGTGGATATATGAGATCCTGGCCTTCATCCAGCAAATGATGCCATGACTTCTTTTACTTCTGGTGCTTAAAATCTTATACTGAAGTCCTTCTGCGGGAATTAAAGCGAACAGAGAGGAGGGGGAACTCAGGCTGTATCTGTTCAGTTTTAGCTGCCTTGATAAGACATTGCTGTCAGTTTAAAATGTAACATGGAAACTTATTTTTATCTGTGTCCTTTCAGGATGCCTATTTATCTCAGTTGGGTATGCACAGTCAAGTATGGTTTTTTTTTGTGTGGTGGCTTTTTTGCTGTCTTCTTTTGTTTTCATGCGTGAACACTGTTTTGGGGCCTATTTCTATTGGGTCTTGACTGCAACCCAGGCAGACTGATTTTGTTCTTTTTTCTTCACAGTATAAATGTATGTGGCATTGAACAAAATGGGTTTGTTGCAGAAGTCCAGTAAGGAACTTAATACTACCTCTCCTCCCAGCACTTCAGCTGCAGGTGGGGATGACATGTTTGGGTTTTTTTTGTTGTTATTGTTAATTCCTGCTAGGAACCGAATTGTGAGATTCTTTACTTGAGAATACAGTATTGAGGCTTGTTTCAGACTGACTTACGAATCTTTTAAGGAAAGTGATTACTGTCCTCTTCCACAGTTCTTTTTTCTATTGTGGCTATTAGTCCATTTTATCTGCTGAAATTAGCAGGGTGCCAGAAGGATGACCAGAGTTCAGTAGACCTTTTGTTAAAAAAACAAAGAAGATACCATCAAATCATGGAATAATTTAGGTAAGAAGAGACCTCTGGGCCTCAGCTGATCTCACTTCTCACTCAGAGCAGATCAGGTTAATTTAAATTAGGTTGTTCAGGGTTTTGCCTAGTGAAGTTTGGAGTTATTTCCATGGAAATGGGACAGCCTGCATTGAACTTTTGTACTGTTGATCATAAGGCTTGAGTCTGGTGGCATTGTTCACTTCTTCAAGCTGTATCTCAAGGAGCTGCCTGAGGATGCCACTGGAGACCAAGCAAAAGGTTTTGCTAAAATCACAATAAACAACATCCACTGCTCTCTGTTTGCCTGGTCAGATCCTCCTCATGTCCTAGAATACACCCAGGTTGGTTGGGCGCAACCTTCTGCTGGCTGTTCTCAGCTACGTCCTTGTCCTTCACATGCCCAGAGGTAGCGTCCAGGGAGATTGGCTCTGTAGTGTTGTGTGTTGTGCTGATTGATCCCAGATCTTCCTTCTTGCAGATGGGTGTGATATTTGCCATCCAAAGAGGATTTGGAACTATTGACATCCAGAGTTCTGCTGCAACCAACATGTTTCTGTTCTTACACAAGTGGGGTTGCCAATGAACATGGGATTGCATATGGCAATTTATGCTGCTGGCACCTAGAACTTCTGAATCATAGAATGGTTTGAGTTGGAAGGGGCCTTAAAGATCATGTTTCCAGCTCCTCTGCCACTGGCAGGGATACCTTCCAATAGACCAGGTTGCTCTAGGCCCCATCCAGGCTGGGTTTGAACAGTTCCAAGGATGAGGCAGTGACAGCTCTGGGCAACCTGTTCCTCTGCCTCACCACCCTTGCTTGATCCCGATATGTTATGTAAATCTACCATCTTTCAATTTAAAGCCATTCCTTCTTGTCCTATCACCGCATACCCTACCAAAAAATCCCTCTACGTTTCTTGTAGGCTCCCTTTAGGTACTCGAAAGCTGTATTGAGGTCTCCTTGGAGTCTTCTCCAGGCTGAACAAGCCCAGCTTTCTCAGCCTGTCCTTGCAGGTGACATACTCCAGCCCTCTGATGATCTTAGTGACCCTCCTCTGGACTTTCTCCAACAGGTCCAATGTCATTCTTATGTTTGGGGCACCAGAGCGGAAAGCAAGCTGAAGAATGGTCCTGTCTAGCCTCCAGAGCTGAACGCTGTTTCGTGTTCGGTGCCTTACTCATGCACATTTTAGGCTTAGTTTTTTCTCCAGGAACTGATTCCAGAGTAGCAGAAGTTTTGTCTTGCGCACAATAGTCTTAATGGTGTTTTAGTTCATCGAGTAGATAAACCTTGCCCAGATTTAGTAAGGAGCCATAATTCTCTCATAAAACTTCTGGAGCTGAATTACTGCTAAGTACATAAGTAGTCTGTTTTGAACCTACAATAAAAGGTATAGGGAGTGAACTTGGTTAAAGATCCTGTATATTTATATACTTCTGAAAATGCTAGCTTGTCCTAAATAAAAGTACAATATGAAATTGTGCCTGTTTTATAGAAAATCTTAGCAAGAGCTGTAGCTGCAGGTGGTTTAGCTTGAAGTCTGTGCTTTATAAGAAGAACCAAAATACAGACAGTTGTCTTCCAGAGTTGTGAGTGTTCTCCTTCAGAAGGTTGTGAGAAGAGATGTTGGGATTTTTGGAGGAAGTAAACTCTCTGGGGAAGACTGACTTTTACTTAGAAATAAAATACACTTTGTGATGCAGATAAAATGGTATAATTGTCCAATAATGGTACAGTTGTTATAGGAACCTACTGAGAAGTATAAGAAGAAATACAGTGATTTATTTTGTATGCCTGAGCTGAATGCAGAAATAAGCCTTGACTAAGGGTATTCTGGATTATTCAGGATTTGTAAGCTTGCTTAGACTTGTGTATTTCTGTTTGGAAAAACTTGGTTCTTTGCGAATGTACTTCTGGCTTCAGGGATCAAACTTTCAAAGCTGAGCATGAGTAACTTGAAGAGTGCTTGTTTAGTCTGTACTGTTAGGGTTTGAGCTTGTAATAACATGTTCAATCCAGTGTTCCCTTCTGGAAAAGTATGTGTCGCTGTTTTGCAGGAGCCCAAACAAGTGTTTGTATTAAGCTGATTGCATTCCTTTAACCAATGTTCAGCGTTTAAAAGTAAAACCTAGAGACTTAGATGTACTTACCACAGTAAATTAAGTACAACAGTTAGTCTCCTCATTTCAAACACAGTATGTTTGGAAAAAATACCGAAGACTGTTAAGTGAAGTGTTAATTGATGTTAAATAACATCATTTATTTAACAGTTAGTTTAATAACAGTTTGTTACTTGGATTCGTACTACCTCTGGCTGGGCGGCTGCCCAGGGATATCTGGAGTGGGTATTTCTGAAATTCCTCATTTCTGTTGCCCTCTGAAGATGGGACAGGAATCTTCGTAGTATGGGATAGATGATGCTTTTTTTAATTTTCCATGCTGCATCTCAGTGATGTTAAGCTGCTCTCTTGAGAAGCTCATGCATGGAAATAATGAGGGGACTGGCAGCTCACACTAGTCTAACTAATACTTTTCAGTCTTGCTCTTCATGAAAACAAGGTAGCTTTAAAAATGCTGCGTACTGCTTCAAAAGATTGAGTCTGATGCTTCCTAAAATCTGCCTGGTGATACTGGATAGCAGTTTTCTCAATTTGAACCCTAATGTGGGTGAATCTAGTGGCGTTTGTAAAATAAAGTGGATATTGGAGCAGGATTTGTGTGACTGTGTGAAAGTCTCTGAGTTTGGAAGTCTGCTGTGGGATGCATGGGGAGTAAAGGAGTCTGAACTTCTCACCTGGGAAGGGTGTGGGGAAGTACCACGTTAGTAAGTGGAAGGCTTTTTAGAATTTAAGATTAGGCTTCAGTGTGGAGGAATTTGTGAGGTACCTGAGCAGAAAAGAAGATTTTTGTGTAACCCCAGACTTTTACATGTTTGTGTCTGTTGGTTATGGACTTCTGAGTTCATAATAAAAAAATTGTTTCTAATGTTAAACACGTGGGTATGCTTCCTCTTCACAAAGCCTGTGCCTCTGCTGTGCATGATACTGCTTTCCTTACTCGCAGATGCTTACAACGATTCAAATATTTTTCTGCTGCTTACTCTCTGACCAGCTATGCCTAGTGCTCCTGTAGTGAAGCTTTGATTAAATGTATGCTCAACCAATAGATTCCTGGGTGGTTAAATTGAGTTGTGGGCCAAGACTCGATTCTGGTGTTTGGGTTTTGCCTGTAATTTCTTACAGATAGTGCATTTGAATTCTGTCTTTGAGCATTTTTGTGCTTGTCTGTTCTCTGTGTGATAGGCTTAGATAAATGCTAGATTGTAACACTGATGGTAACAAACAGCTATTGTGCTAAGGCTCCAGCATGAATGTCTGCTGTGTTCTGTAATTACTCTGGGGTAAAAGAGGACACTTGAGTTCTTAAAGTAAGCCATTTTCTGCTGCTTTGCTGATTGACAGTCATCCAGGCTGTAGAGAGAGCTTGTGTTTTGTCACTTCATGCAGAAGAGTATGATACAGGTTTATTCCAGCCTACTTTTCTCTAGCAGAGACCTTCATGTAATTGGATCTCGTGCAAGTTAGTGTTTTGCTGTTGGTTTTGGGGATGTGTATGGGGCAGTAAGTGGCATGTGACATGCCAATAAGAAAACTATGTTTTAACTCGTGTTGTGGCCTGAGACTGAGTATTCCTGTCTGTATCATTCTGTCCGTGTGTTTTCCTTATTGCTGTGTGGTTTCATCTGGAAGAGTTCTGTATTGGGGCAGTTGAGCATCAAGGCTTTGGGCTCCTGACCTTCAGTGGATGTTGCTACTCACTTTGTCCTCACTGACTATGCAGTAGCATGATGGATCTGTCTTCCCAGAAGCAGTCAAGGTGTTCAGTACATACATTCCTTTGATACCTTGAGTGGTAAATCATTTATGTCTACCTTAAATGGGAATTCATTTGTGTGGTGGTGGGGAGAATGGTTCTTTAATATCATCCACAACATCTATGTAATAGCTGCAATTTGGGTTTCTCTGTTCCGGTGCTGTGCTTTTTTCCTTAACTGTTACTCTGTGGAAGAACTAATGGGTGTCCATATGGCATGACGGATGCCTTGCACAGACCAGAAATGAGTATTTTATTACGCCTCCCGAAAGATAATATGTAGTCTAATAAGTAGCTTTTTTGCAGCAAGTAGCTCAGCTTCCTGAGGATATCACAGCTTCCAAGTGTTTGTCCCTTGCAGGGAGGGAGGGTTTGGGATTCAGACTCTGCAGCTGACAACCTGGGGTAATCTTAATTCTTGCTCACCAGTCAAGGGGTGGTCAAGATAAGCAGTGGATCCAATTCTGAAATGATCCTTAGTTACTGGGAATACCTAACCTTACTGCTTACGTTTTTGATACTAGTTATTTGCAGGCTTTGGCAACCTAGCAGCTAACTTAGAGGTAAAAGAGGTTTGTTGTGGGGGGCTTTTTGTTCTGCTTCTTAATTGCATTTTATTTGCAGTGTGGTTTCTGTTGTGGTTTTTGTGTGTGTGTGTGTGTATGTGTTTTGTTTGTTTTTCTTTTTTTTTATCCTGAAATGTTCCTGGAAATAAATACCTTTTTTATTTATTTATTTATTTATTTATTTATTTTTTTTTTTTTTTTTTTTTTTTAATTTTTTTTTTTTTTATTATCAGACTGCTTTGTGACAGGGTGAAAACAGTCACAGTCTACTCTGTAGTTGTGGTCTCTAATCACAGCTGCACTGAAGTGCTGGTTAGTTATCCTGTGAAGAAGTTAGCACTGCTCCTTGAGGAATGAATGCTGTTTTAGCAAAGAAGGGTTAAAAGAATTTCCGTCTTCTGCTAGCAGAGGATTTGAAGGCTTACAAACCTGGGCTGTTTTGATAGGTTGTCATGGACCCTCAAGCCAGGGCTCTGGTTCTAAAGAAGATTTTCTTCTGCCTTCTTTCACATACTGGGGAAGCGTAAGGATTAACAGGGACAGTGGCTCATTTTTCATACCCGAGTCCCTACTTTCTCCAGGCATCCAAGTGTATGGGAGCATCACTGCTCTCAAGATAATGCTGGCAGGAACAGACACTGTAGTGTCCTCCTCTGTCACTGAGCGTTGTGGAAGAGCTATGATGGAGAGTATTGGGGAACAGTGCTGGACAAGATCTGTTCCCCTTCCATGGGCTGGCACTGTCAGGTTGCTTGAAGTCCTTTCCAGGAGGAATTCAAGGTGTTACATTAGGGCAGTTCTGTTCTGATCTCTTCTGCTGAGATCATGCTGCACAACTTCTTGTGATCAGCATTAGAGACTGCTGATGTCCATAAGCAGTGCTGGTGTGTATGAGTTGCAGTCACCATCTCTAAAGATGGTTCTGCTTTTATTTTAGGTAGTTAAAGGCTGACCCTCTCTTTAGGGTATATGATTCATAAGTACTTTTTTCTGTTTTGATTGATTCCATCTCATAAGTTAAAAAAAGGAAAGGAGAAGGCTTTTTAATAAAACAGACCACGATGTCTGGATGCACATCCTCTGCAGCAAATAGCTAAGGCAGCAAAGAAGTAAAAATGGGGTCTCTGAAGCAATTAAAGGACTAAAATTTCTCCATTTTATGGCTTGTACAGTACATTCGAAGCTGGTAGTGATCCTGACTTTATTTGTCAGCTGGCTTTCCGCCATGAGAGTGCTGCAGTTGATGTAAGTGTAAGATGGCCAAACTATTTGGACTTATAATTTCCATACAGAGTGTTTGCTTTATTCTGAATTATTTTTAGAAAACCTCAAGAAAAATAACTACTTCCAGGAAAGATTAAGGCACTTAGATTTTGTTCCTGTGGAAGAGGTACGGCTGTATGTGTGTGTGGTGAGGGGAGAAGTGTTAACAGCTTTAGCACTTTTGTGTTCTGGAGAAGTAAAACATTTGCCAGACAGTGTGTATTCTACTCTTTTAGTGAAAATCATCAAACTCCTATATCACTTTTCAAGCAATTGAAAATCTTTACTGTATACATACTTGGAGGAAATGTAGTTTGGAAACTGCGTTCTTGGAAGACAGCATCTGTGTTGAGCTTCTGGCCTCCTGAGATGCTAAGAGGATTTCTGTGACTGCATACAGGATACAGAACGTGTTATTTTTGTATAGGATGCAAGTGAAAACAAGGATATCCTCTTACTTCCTTTTAAAAAGAAACATAAAACTTTTCAAAGGCAATATTAAGGGTTACAGGTTTGACTTTCTTGCAAGAGGGAATGAGAAACCATCTTGGTATTGCCTCTAAATTAGGGACTTTTTAGACATACATTACATTTCTGTGGCTGGGTTCCATTGCTGGACTTCTTGGCAGGTTGTAGAACTTGACTTCCTGGATACATGTGCTATTGCTGTTTTTTCATCTTTACTTGAGTGTTCAGCAAAGGCTTTGAGGTGTAATCATTTGCCTCAAATGAAACATCTTCAGTGTGCTGTGTTTTGCCCATACTGGAATCTCCTTAACTTTCATGGATATTTTAGCTTTAGGAAATGACTTGTGCTTTATACAGGCATCAAATGGTGTGCCAGTGATAAACTCTTTCTTGTGCTACAGCTGTTGGGTTTTGTAGAGTAACGGATCTTTCATCCTCAAAGAAGAGGAGGAGTCGCTGCGTGATTTCTGGCTAAAGGCTTAATGCAGTCTTACAAAATGAGTGAGCTTGACATGTGTTTATTGTGGGAGAGGCTCCCCTGGTATTTGTTATTAAAGACTGGAATGTAAGTCTAGTTTTCTCTACCACAAAAAAAAGAAAGTCAGTTGCAGGCTTCAGAAGAGTGAATTTTTAACAAGATTTTTACCTAAGCTAGGCTGTTTCAGCTAGGCGATTCCTGGGTTTTTACTGCTGGTAGGTTCAAATTGAGACCTATTTGTATCTACAGTCTCCTGTAGAGATTTTTAGACTGTCAAAGTGTCTTGAGATTTAGAGGGAAGAGGAAGAATTGTCTCACTTTCTCAAATCTTTTAAACAAATTTAACAGATCCAGCCCTCTCCAAGACAGATGAGCATGATGAACAATTACTGTATTCTCTTCTGTGCTGTTTATAGCAACAGAACCTCCGGGAGTCATTTTCTTTTGTACGCAAACCTGGAAAAGTACTACACTAAACCACAGAGTGAGCAGATTACACTTCAGAATGTAACTGTCACTCTCCATGACACACAAACCAAACAGATTATATGCTACTGTTTTTGTTAAACAATTGTGTGGTTTCTCTTTAGATGTAGCTTCTATAATTTAAAAAACGGAACAGGATTTCTGTGAGAAATTGAGTAATGAAATAATGAAAAAGAGAAAGAATGCAGGAGGAAGAATCATTCCTTTTAGTTTTTCTGCTGCTCTTCGGTGAGAAAAGAAATGATGTTTGATTTCCCTGGGTTTCTTACTAGTGTGTGCTCTTGCTAGCAGTATACAGAATAATGGGGAATTCTAGTAATTGGTACCTTTGCTATTTAGGCTTGCAAAGACTGATGACAGGTTTTTAACTAATTGCAAACCCATGTCTGAATGTTCTTAAGGAACTTGTTAGTACCATGAGCTGCTGGGATGATGGCTTCTCTTGTACAAGATGAAGTTTTGCCAGCAATGACGTCTTGACTGCTATGCAGAGTCCTCAAGATTGTGTTTTATGAGAGAAACTTGGATGTGTCTCAGCAAAATATTCAGCAGGCAGTGGAGAAAATCTGTGAACTCCTCCTAATTTGCTCCCTGTTGTTAGACTTAAGGTCAATTTTCATTCCATACCAAATAGCTGCTTCAGAGTTTGTTATGACACAATATGAAGACCAGATTCTGCTGAACTTGACAACATAACTAACCCAGTGTTTGGTAAATTCTTAAGCTGCTTCTTGGTTTGTTTTCTGTTACTTACTGGGGAGACTGCTGTTCTTGAGAAGGAAAAAACTATAGTAAGCTGACAAGGGTTGGAAACTTGAGTATTTTCAGGCTGAAAAATGGTGTGATTTAAATAGATGTTTTTAATTGTAAAGTAAAAGAGGAATATGAAGTCTTATTTCACAGACAGAAGGAATGATGAAGATAGCCAGAGTTTGCATGCTTGTTCTAACCAAACTCTGCTTTGTCCAAAAAAATATATGTTCTCCTTTCTAAAAGTCTGAATTTCTGTAGTAAGGTGGAGGAAAGCTGTGAAGGTAGAAGACTGTGCTGTTTGCTAGTCTTCTTCTAGTTGTACACTTGGCTCTTCAGAGAGTGCCTATGGATGGATTTTTGTTCAAGCCATAGAGTTCGTAGGCCTTTTGCCACTGAGATTTGCCTTCTTTTAATTTTTTGCTTGTTTGTTATTTCATTTTATTTTATTCTATATACTCCTCTTCATTCTGTGTTCAGCCCAGCCATTGTTTGCTGGAACTGAGTGTTGTCTTTCCAAAGGATTGCTCAAAGCAAGTGACAACAGGTGAGACCTTTTCTTGCTTTGAATTATTCAGTAGTGGGTCTCTAATTGGCATTTCTAATATTAACTTTTAATAGAGGCTTCTGTCCTCTTGTAATCCATCTGGATTGCTTGATTGGGTGACAGATTTTTTTTTTCCCATGTAAGTCATGAAATCAGTTAGTAGGAAACCTTCTGCAGCCTTCTGTAAAAGGCTTCATTCTGAATGTCACCTGATTGCTCTTAAGGCTATATAGCACATAGATTTGCGTAATTATAAAACTGGCTACTAGCATGTGGCAGGTCACCAGCCTTCTAAGGGGGCAGTATGAAGTAACTACTAACGGTATTTACTAATCTGGGGAGTCTCCACTACACTGGCCCACACCCCTCTGAGAGCAGTTTTCATCTGGGATCCTGGAGTAGCAAAGCTTCAGTTACATCTACAGAAATCCCTCTTAGTGAGGCACAGCCTTAATACCATTACCCCACTGTCTTTCTGTGCAGGGCTGGGTTGGCTTTTTTTGCAAAAAGGAGACATGTTTGTGTGTGATTGCACTCCTGAGCTGTGAATGATGGCTCATCATGGGCAAAGGGATGAAATAAACCCCTTAATAATGCCATCAGCCCTCTGGGAATTGTGGCTGGTATGTCTGCTGTGTCTTGTAGGGCAGCTTTAATTAATGAAGGAAAACCTTAATAGACTGTATATAAAGGCATGCAGCTGACTTTTTGTGTAGCTTACTTGCTTATAAGCGTTGTTTTACTTCATCTGTTGCAAATAACAAACTTCTATGTTAGACAAGTAGCAGAAGTCTCAAGTCAGACTGTTCTATGAGACAGTGTTCTTTAGTTCACGGGGTGCTGCACCGGTAGCAGATGGGGAAAACAAAGGTCGACAGTCATAGCTGGAAGACGGGTAACTTCTGGTGTTTCTCTCATAGCATCTGGGACTCTAGAAAGCAGGAAAAACTTCAGTAAAGGGTATGAAAGAGAAGAGACAGGGAAGATGAAAGGGAAAATATGCCTTTGTTGTTGTCTTTGGTTTGGTTTTGTGGGGTTTCTTTTTTTCCATTTGCACTAAATGTACAATTTCCATTGGAGCCACGCTGCTATGGAAGCAACTGCTACTATTTCAAGGCAGTATTTATTAATATTGTTTTAATTTAGCTTGTCATTTGTCCCATCGAAGTGCAGCATTTGCTTGATGAAGAAAATAAAGCCTTTCTCCTCTTATTCTGGAGACAATGAGACTAATTGTTACTTATTTTCAACTCTGTCACATCAAGAGGGAAGTAGTCCAGTGTGCACTGCTTTAAATACTGTGTGTGCTTTAAACTTCAACTGCTGCCAGCAGAGCAGTCTGATGGTGATGTGGAGATCCTACCACAGACACTGCAGTTTAAAATGGACCAGCCAAAGTCTGCAGCTGAAGGGACTCTTGCTATTTCTGTCAGCAGAGATGTTGCACTGTGTCAGGATAGCTTATAAAGTCTAATGAGCCACATCAAAGCTATAAACCAGCAGGTAAAAGCTCTAGTGCTACATCAATACTGCAAGCCTTGTCAATCCAGTCATATGCAAAGCAATTGCCAGCTTAATGTGTGTTGGAGTGTCATCTTCAAAGAGTTGAAAGTATATTTCCAAAAGTAGCATATTTTACATTTTTATAGAGAAAACTTCATTTTAAGTATGCAGTGCTGTCTAGAACTAGGCTTTGCTGCTTTTGTTTTTTAGTCTCCTGTTTCTCTACTGCAAATGAATTATAGAGGTGCAAGAACTGTAGAAGCAGACTTGCATGCAAATTGCCATCAGAAAGGAAGCATTGCAGTCACCAAGTCCTGAAATGCCCAAGTTTTCTCCATTCATTATGTAAGTTGTACTAAAAATAATACTGTTGCAGTCAGCACTTGGAAAACGAAAAGGGAAGCTAATGCTGTTTGTTTTTTTTTTTTTGTTTATTTTATTTTTATTTTTTTTGTGGCATTGTGATAGTCCACCTTTTTCAGGCAGCGTAGAAGACCTGTGCACGAATCAGGCTTGTAATCTCAGGGGGACAGTTGAGTTGATGCTTTTTGAGATAGAAGTGAGACATGCAGTGAAAGCTAAAGCTGGGACTGCAGATGAGAGTGGCTTTGTAGTTAGCTTCATAGGAACAAATTCTTTTATACCCTTATTTTCTGTCAAGGCACTACCCAAGTTATGTAAACTGCGGGTTTTTTTGCAGTTGCTTTTCTTGCTTTCTAGATCTTTCTTTTAAATTAAATGCACTATGGCAAGTCAAAATACCAATTCTTAACATGGTGGGAGTATAAAACTTCACTGTCTGAAGGAAGGAGCTGAGGAATGAGAGTTGATATCCTGCTTCTACCACTGACTCACTGTGGCCTGAGGCAAGGCTGTCTCTCATCTTAACCATCTGCAGAATGATGAAGATGATACTTGTCTCATGGTGGTAATTGGTAGCATGTGAGACAGTTAATGTGGTATTGGAGAAGTGTTCTGTGTATCTGAGGAGTAAATAAGGCAAAGGCTGCTAACTAGAAGAATTAAAAAAACCTTTTGTCTCATTTCCAGAGCAAGAACCCCCTTTTCCTGAGGTTATTACTTTACAAACTCCTTTCAGAGGTGTGAGTGCTCGTTTGCAGAGCACAGATTTGCCATGCAGCATTTCTTTCCTGATCTTTCCCTTATGTACTTAAATTTTAGCTGATAATTTTAAGAACATTGAAGGCCTGACTGATGCAGCCTCAACATGTTAACTACTGCTCAATGTAGCATGTGACTTTTTAAATTTGGGAGTTCATGGTGATGCTTGCAAGTGCAATATGACCTCTGTTGGTACTTAGCAAAGCTGGTGAGCAAGCTTGAGTTCGTGAGCTCCCATTCAGCACATAGCACATTAAGGTGGTTGAATAATGGGAGACAACAGCTATAATGCTTGTGGAAGGAAGGAACTACATACAAGACACGATGACAAACTACTTAATGTTTCTTCATGTGTTGAGGCCTCTTGACACCTGGGTAGTAGGAAGCTTCTTTTGTGCAGTTGCTCTTAGTATTGACAGAGTTGATCTAGAGCGTCTTTTGAGTGGCTGCTGCTTTGGCAATTCTCATCACAATGCCTTAACCAGAAATTAGAATTAATGTTTTCAGAACTGTTTTCAGGGAAACAAAGAACTGATGACAGACGTCAGCTGTCTTGTGTATTCCTAATATGAACCTGACTTTCAGATCCTAAAAAAAAAGGCAATTTACTTGTGCCAAGATATCTTAGCAAATTCAGAAAGTTGTAGTTGGTGGGAAAAACTCTTTGTTTTCTGAGAATGCATACAAGTGTGTTTCAACTTCTCAAGCAGTGTAGTGGAAAGTGTGAAAAATGGGTATGTGCTTCCCTTCTGCTGGATTTTGTGGCGTGCATTTGGAGTGTGCACAGTGTGATTTCTGGGGTATAAAAACAGTAACTCCAAACTAGATTTGCTTTGATAGTTGTGTTATAGATGAAGATCCAAACTTGTCATGTTCTTCATAGGAACATGGAGGAATTCAGGGAAGAGATAGCCTTGGTAAAAGCAAGGTGTTTGGGACAGGCTTGTGTTTTGTGTGTGCACATGTGCCTTGGAATATTTTTTTTTTTTGTTCTGTTTTTTTCTGTGGGTGTAAGTTTGCTGCCTGTTTTAAGATGTCACCTAGCATAGAGGGTTCCTGTGCTGTAATGAGGATTCCTAGGTGTTACAAAGCTAAGTAAGTACATAGGAACAGTTGAAGCAGATGGCTCGGATGAGAACTGTTGAGAACAGCGGAGGCATCAGCAGCGTGGTGAGAGCACGGTGGATAAGAGTAGTGAGATATCTTTAATCATATCTTGCTGGCATGTGGCTTTTTCCTCCTTTT
Organism: Forpus xanthops; assembly: GCA_032466535.1. Lineage (NCBI taxonomy): Eukaryota > Metazoa > Chordata > Aves > Psittaciformes > Psittacidae > Forpus > Forpus xanthops. Next base: position 2,496 of record JASSUY010024187.1, on the reverse strand, counting down.
GCTTCTCTTCAGAGATCAGAAGGGTTCTGAGCTGATCTGCAATGACTCATTTGAAGTCACTGAATTCTCTGGGATTCTGCATGCAAAAAGTACATTCCTGTTAACCTTCCTTTCATAGTCATTGGCAGTCTTCGAGAGCAACCTATGCATGTAAAGATAATCAATGGCATTTAGTCCCTGTGGCAAAATGCATTGTTTCTTAGCTTCATGAAACTAAATGGAAAGGTATAAGACTTCCCTTGAGTTCTTTTGGGTTTCTTTTAGGCTCCTGGCACTTTTGCATGCTCTTAACTTACAACATACTTGATAGGAGGGGAGGCTGAACATAAGTTTTGTAATGGTAAGGGAAGGCAATATACTGATTTTGAATTATCTAGAATGTTCTGTGATGGCTGGTTGGCAGGTTCAGCACTAATTATACATTGTCTGGGTTGCCTGACCCTGCTTCTCTGTGTTTTTCTGCTCTCTAAAGCTGTTTTTCCTTTTTTAACTTGGATTTTTAAACACCAGAAAGGCTTCTGTGTGGGACCCTTCTCTTCTGCAGTATCCTTCACTTGAAAAAATAAAAGAAAGCTCTGCCTTGCTGATACCTGGAATGGACTGTATTTAGTCTTGCAGCAGTCCAGTCTGGTATGAAGGCAGAGGGGATACTGCTGCTTTTTTGCTTGGTGGAGCAAGAAGCAGAAAGGGTGTCAGATGCTGCTTAGATCAGAAGGTTGATAAGGTGGTTAATCTTCTAAATTCTAACAACATATCTGTGTGTGTTATCTTGACCATGAAGATTTTCATCTGTATTGTTTTTATTAAGCTGAAGGGAGAAACATTAAAAATCCACATCAGCTCTTTATTTAGGTGGAATATTAAGTTCAAATCTGAGTGTTGTTGTCATTGCAGTTTTTAACGGTGTAGGTTCCTGAAAGGAAACATATATTAGCAAAGCACATCTGGATTTCCATACTTGTACAGTTGTTAGAACAACCGGATGCTTTGGTGTTAAGGTATTACACACATGGGAGAAGGCGCTTCTCTGTTCAGTAAGTCTTTCTAGCATCTGTGCTCAAAATCATTGTAGCAACTTACTGTTGCTTTGGTTGGTAATGATTTTGAGGTTCAGAGTACCTGGGCTTGAGCTTTAACAAGGCTTCACTTATTTTCAGTTCCCTGCTGATAAGCAAGTTTCCCTGACATTAGACTGCAAGAACAAATGATCAGATGCGTAGTAGAAGGAACTTACTATGAAGTAGTATACCTTCTCTTTTAAGCTGTTGTACTTATTTACATGAAGTTTTGTTTTGGAAGACTTCTTATTTTAGAAAAGTACCTAGTACCCAATCGGAATTGCAGTGTGTGTAAAGTGTACTTATGTATTCTGTATGATCTTTAGGGGGATTTTTATTAATTTTACCATTAACAAAGCACATATTTTGCTTTGTCTCGTAGTCTAAGTATACATAATTTCAACTTCATCACTGTATATTGTCTCATATTTCCTAGACTTGAAAATAGTTCTTGAATTTTTCACCTAGGATGGAGGAGACTTGAAGATTGAGTTGCCCTTTTTGCCTTTTAATAGGCTAAATAGATCAAACTGTTCATGAATTTAACTTAAAAGTGGACCGTCAATCTTTTTTCTTGAATCGGATCTCATTTCAGGCTTTGAGCTGTGGATTTCAATTGTACCAGTAATACAACTCTTTTAATCCTATTTGCTATTGTCTACTCAAGGATAAAGTCATCCCCTTTGACCTAGCAGCATGGAGCTTTTATGATTGAGGTGGGAAAACAGGCCAGCCTCATGTGCCTAAAATTCTTATGCAGGGATGTCAAGTCTGACCTGTTGTCAAAACCACCATGTGTCTCTGAGTCTAGCTACTATAAGTACACTCTGCCTATCCTGTTTTTGTTCTTGCCTGGACTGTCTGGAAGTAAAATGAGGTCATTTTGGATTAAATAGCTTCAAAATATTTCACGTAGTGGCTGATGACTGGCCATCCCTCCTTAGCAAAAAAGATCTGAATTTCCTTTAGGCCTCTTAACAGTTTTCTGGAAGGCAGGTGCTGTTACCTTTTCAGAATTATTGCTTTCAACTCTTCGTAGATTTGCGCTGCTGGAAACAATTCCTCCTCCGTTCATAATCTCCATTTATTAGGTCTTCCACTGCTACCACATCTCTCTATTTGGCTGAACTCTGGGTGTTTACATGATCACTTTCCTTATGCTGCTGTGTGGATTTATAGTAGTGTTTCACTAGAAACGCCACCCACAAAACTGTCAGTCACCAACTAAGGTAGTACTAGTAGCTGCTGACAAAGTAATCACCTATAAGTTAAATGGATGCATTATGGTTGTCCTTGGTACACTGGCCTCTGATACCTGTTCAGTGGTCAGCTGATCTATCACCTGAACTTGTGTGATAATCTGTGGCCTCACATTTTTACACATTGGCAATCACATGGTTTCATCCTCTGCAGCTAATTCAGTTGAATGTGTATTGAT
>JASSUY010024184.1:0-18215 GCA_032466535.1 Forpus xanthops | reverse complement strand
AGTAGTGATTTGTGTTATACTTTAGTTACTAAACTGTTCTTATCTCAACCTGTGGGAGTTGCATTCTTTCAATTCTCTTCCTCATCCCCCTGGAACTGGGGAAGAAAGAGAGGGGAGTGAGTGAGAGAGCGACTGCGTGAGTTTGAGGACCTTAAACCATAACAACTATTTATCTCATTTAGGTTCCATCTCTCTTGACTCTGTGTTAGTTGCTGTATTCTAAATCTTTCTGACTCTCTCTTAAGTCTTGCCTACACTGGGTTAGTGTGACACCAGAAAAGTGCATCTGAACAGTGAAACAGCTCACATTGAGGACCTAACACCCACCCTAAGTGCATTTCAGGAGGCTCTACCTCACACTACTTACATGGACTTGACATGTTCCCAGAATGAATCTTCTGGTTTCCCTTTGCCCACACACAGTCATATTCATGCAACACAAGACAGAACTCTGCAAGTGGGACAAGGAGGGTAACGTGAAAGCACACTCCTGATCCAAGTTAAAATGGAGATGCAGATGATGATGTTGTCACTAATTAACTACGTTGCTTTGGGGATGGTTCTACTTTTAAGAAGCGTCTCAGTTATCCCTGCAGATCATGTTTCTGCAGCCACTGGACAGTAGCCATGGCCATGGCACACCTGTCCAACACTGTCAGGCATGGATTAGCAAAATACAGTGGTGAGGCTTAGAAACAGATTTTTACAACGCAGGAAGAACTCTGCCAAACTGTACAGTCTCCTACCCTTGTGCACTGCTCTGCTTAAGTTCACCTGTAACACACAGCTTCTAACACAGCAACAGACTCATGTATATGGAGGCTTTAACAAGTTTGCTCATTTATTACATCTTTACAATCCCTGAAAGGCCATTCCAGAGTGAGTGCTGACTAACAACTGTAGTTAGCAAATTAACGTCCCAGTAATCTGTCAGAGTCTAAATACCCACAACACATAAAACATATGAAAGATTGTAGCAATTTTAAGTAATTAATACTTTCATCTTACATGATGCTTTCAGTCTACAGACATCAAGCTGTATTAAAGTAGCAGACTGTTGTAATCCAGTTGCTCCAATGCAACTTTGAGGAAAAGCCAAGCAACTTAAACAGGGGAAGTTTAGACTGGATCTGAGGAAGAAATTCTTTACTGTAAGAGTGGTGAGGCACTGGAATGGGTTGCCCAGGGAAATTCTGAATACTCCATCGCTGGCGGTGTTCAAGGCCAGGCTAGACATAGCCTTGGGTGGCATGGCAGGGACATCTCCCACTAAACCCATGGCAGGAGGGGTGGAACTAGATGATCTTAAGGTCCTTTCCAACCCTAACTATTCTATGATTGCTAAGATGATTTAGTATCAGCTCCACAACAATAAAACAATTCTTTATTTACTTTCTTTATGCTGCATCCATAAGGAGATCAAAATAATAAAAAGGTCAATATTCATATTTTAACACTAACACATATTTGAGGTATCAAACAGTTGGAATTGTGAAACATTCATATAACTCTTCTGAACAAGAAACAGTCACCAGTAACTTGCTACAAGACCTCAGCATATATAATTTAGAAGTAAATGAAGGAATGTATAAGCCATAGGAAGAAAGTGGGGATGCTCCCCTGCAGAAGCCAGCAAGGCAAATCATAGAATCATAGAATAGTTAGGGTTGGAAAGGACCTTAAGATCCAAATATTGGGCACAGACTGCCTGGAGGTGGATTTTTTTTTTTTTTTTTAAAGAAAACTCATGAATTTACCGTTAAGAAAAACGTAAACATAAAAAAACTGCAACCTTCTGCAGAAAACAATCTGTGACTATGAAAACACTGTTTTCCCCAATGGACTGTATCCTACCACTCTGATTTCCATGGACTCCAACTTCTGAGCACCAAGTTACTCACCAACTCTTTGCCCTTGTTATTCTGTATTACACTGACATGGATATTGAGACTATTTGTTTTTCCAGCCTAATCCTTATCTCTTCGTAACCCAATATCTTTCTTGAAAACTCTAATCCCCAAGACATTCCTCCTTCATTTCTGTTTCACACTGAGAAGCATAACTCTCATGACCAGTAGATTTCTCTACCACAAATTTATTCCCCTTAATTTGTCCTTGCTGAACAGCTCCTCTACTCCAAAATTAATTCAGTGCCACATACTTTCCTAAGACTTTCAACTCAGCCCATGAAACTCTTCATCACCAATTGCCATTTCTCCTATAATCTTTGTAGATGCACATCATCTCTTTGGAGAGCTCATTTATACACAATCTGTGGTTTGTCCTTTCTTCCATGTCCTTGACTTTGGCCCAAGAAAGTCTACTCAAAGTACTATCTCAAGGATTTTTTTATGTGTGTCTATACTATTACTCAGAGTTCCCCTCCGGCATTTTCATTAAACAGATGTTGCCTCTATTTCCAAAACCCCACAGTCAAGATTATCTAACATAAATTAATAATTAATGCATGAGAGAAAAATGGAAACAGAGCTTGAGAACAATTCTTGTACAATCCTTTTCCTCTGATTTTTCTTCATCAGGTAATGAAGCTCTGTTCATTCTTCATGATGCTGGTAATTAATGCTTTTTTCCTTCTTGACAGGAAAAACACTCAACATCCTTAAACTTATGCACACAAGTAATTACTCTAGAAGAGAAGCATACGCTTTATCTTCTTGCTGCAAAATAAATAAGAAATAAATTCTTTGGGGCAAGTACCATCAACTTCTAGAGAATTTAAAGCAAAAATTGAGAAGCCTTCAACAGTTAAGGCTGTGAAAATAACCTTCAAAACACAAATCTAAGCTGATGCAGCCTGGAACTCACATGCAAACACTCTGTCTCTCCTGCTGCTCAGTTTCCCCCACACAGCAACAAACTGAAAACTGCCTTTTCACAGCTGCTATTCCGAAACCTGGGGGAATCAGCTGTACCGCGCAAGAACTGGGCTGCTTTCAATTTGGTGCCAAAACTTCTAGGCAGAAGCGGGCATTAGAGATAGGCACTAGGCAAAGGGAGCAGTTCAGCAGATGCTGTTCCTCTCCCTGCCTCCCCTCCTGAATGGCAACAGCTAGAAACCAAAGAGAATCCTGAATACCAGACCTGTGCATGCCACAGCCATCAGCCGGCAGCAAGAGTAAGCTGGAAAGAAATACAAGAGGCATCTTTGCAGCCACAGTGCCAAAATAAATAAAAAAAAAAATACATGAAATAAGACTTGTTAAAAAGTTTAAAAACCTCAGAGGCCGGCACCCAGTTCAGACAGAGGTAATATATTAACTGGGGATCAGTACAATTTAATACAGGACCAGGGTCGAGGAACAAAGACTAGCACCCCAATACACATCCCTCAACCAGCTGAGGAGAGGCAGAGCCAAGCACTTTCCTAGAAGAACACACAACACCCCAGCAAGTTTTGTCCCTGGGCTATTACCTTTCCAGTTCTAGCAAGCATAGAAATAAAAGAGAAGCAGCGGGAGACAAAGATGTGTTCAGCTGGCAAACTAGGGGACATCTATGCACAAAAAAGAAACAAGGATAAGAGGAGAGCAGAACACAAATACAGAGGTACATTAAAACAGGAAAACAATATACATCAAAAGCAACTTCAGGACAATATTCACCAGTATTAAAAAGAAATGATACAAAGCCAGAAAGAGAAAAAACTAGTCTGACAAGAAGCATACTGTTCAGATACACAAATTACAGTGTCAGAATAACAACTGCCTGCAAAAGGTGAGAAACACAAGGTAGGCCCGCCAGGAAATACCCCTGTCATGTTTCGGCAGTGGTAGTGACAGTCAACTGATCCTTCAAACTCTCTTTCTGCCACCTCCCCTATTGAAAAGACTAGCAAATAGTATTCCTCAAGTGCTTTTAATAGGGTATTTGCCAATTGAGTTAACATACTCACCATACTCCATGAGTGACAGAAACAAACACTAGGTCACTAATTCAGAAAAAAAAAAGTCCCCACAAATAATAATTTAAAAAAAAAAAAACAAACAGATTTCAAAGGCAAGTATAGGTAAAATAGACAGGGAACACAAAACAAGCAAGCAGAAGAGACTGATCAATTTCTCAGCATAGTAAACTAGGTTTGCAGGCTGTCCCTCCATGTCCACTTCATTACATAGTGGTTTATCAAAGCCTCTTTTTCCCATCACTGGCTGTTGGCCAAGCTGTGCTGATCAATGCTGAGCTGGTGGGGCAGCAGAAGAATTTAAGATTAAAACAGCACTCTGATGGATTGTCATGTCTGAAGCAGCGCCGGAGAGAAGCAGAAGGCTCTGCTCTCATTACCCTTCAGAATTTCTTCGGCCATGGTAGACTCAACTGCTGTCATGAGCAACTTCCCTAGTGCAGGCAAGAACTTCTTCCCCAGAGAACAAGTTCTGACTGGGGTAATAAGGCCTATTTGCAAATAATCTTGTCTCAACATGTACAGAGCTGTGTAGGTCACTATGTTAACAGGCTTTGACAGGATTTCCCAAAATACTCTATACTCACTTGACTGAAAACAAACTACATGCAGCTTTGAGCACCATGACAAGTTGTAATCAAGGTGTTTGCAATGAGGAAAAACAAAGAGGCAAATAAACTTGATTTAAAATAACTTTCTGAAGCACTTCACAAAGAAAAAAATTGAAAATTGTAAATGAAATGTTGAAGGTAGGAATGGAAGATGTGCTCCTGGAAAGCTCTTCAGAAGCACTTTCATCAGATGTTTTCCAGCTAAGCTCTTCCTCTGAAATGTTTTTGTAGTTTCTGGCAACAACAGCTTCAGATGTACTCTCCTTGCCAGGGCAGCATTGGGAGAAAACAGCATCTTATGAAGGAGTCTCAGAAGCTAAAATACATGTTTTCTTTCCCAAAACAAGCTCAGACAATAAAAAGTAAATACACATGCCCAGCTCATGAACAGGACCGAAGAAATAAATACACTGAGAAGAAAATTGTGATCATGAGAGTGAAGTCTATCCCTGTACCCAACATTTTCCTGGTAAAGTTATTTAGTGTACATGTATCATTACAAACCTATGTACCACTACAAACCTATTCTTTAGGGGTAAAGTCCAAGAAACATGAAAGAACAACCCCACAGAGTTCAGATGAAAATAAATTAGTGATTATTACCATCCCTACTTTTGAGAATTAACTGGCTTTTATCTACTCATGACTGAGCAGGTGGATGGAAGAGATGGCAGAAAAACAGGTCATCATGTACTTACAAAGTGAACTCATTCAGCTAGTTTCTAAACAGCCAGTTCAATTACTCAATTCTACTACTTACCACCTATGAAAGCAAGACCTGAATGATCAGCTTTGATACATTAAGCTTCATGTGCTATGAAATCTTGTTTAGTGTAGGAGTGTTACCTTCCCTCCAGTCCTGGGTTTCTGTGTGACATCTTGATTACTACAGTAGATTTCAGAATGTTGAGGAAAAAAAACACTGGAGAACTTTTTTCTTTTTTCTGTTAGTCCACTGTAGCATTTCACTGTCCCTTCCTTGGGAACTTCAACTACGATTTATCTCCCAGATAAAGAACCTGGCATTGGCACACGCGCCCTGAGTAAAACCAAGTATGTACATACAAGTATACAACTGATTAGTATAAACCACAGCTACCAGGGTCATCACCTAAACACTGACTCTCTACATTCACATGCTTTCCCTTAATGAAAGACAGTTACACAGGGAATGTATTTCTTTCCACTACCTAAATCCCATTTTATGGACAAATTCAACCTGCTGGTTTGGGATTCAGTTTGGCTGAGGTAAGAGAAAAGAAGGAAGAGGAATGGGAGTAATTGGCTCTTCTTGTCTTTTGTTGGGCTAGAAAGGAAGAGATGTGAAACACGTTCCAGAGGGCTCATTAAAAATAAGTGGAAATTACAAGAAAGTGACAAAATCTCTTTAAACCACAGACAGACAAAACTTGCTTGATAAAAGCATGACAGATAATGAACTGATGCATTAATATTTCTCCAAAAGTTTATAAAATATACAACCAAATGTCCATAAAAACCTGCTGAAGAGTCATTACAAAGTATGTATTAGCTCTACTCTGTAGAACTCTACTCTTTGTCAGGACCTGCTGCCCCACCTTGAAAAATCATGCCATGTGTCAATCTGGTTTATTCTTCCTCCACCAGCACAAACCTAGCAGCATCCAGAGTAAGGAAGGATACAGTACTAGGTCACGAACTAACTCCGAACAGTTGAAAAAAAAAGGAGTATTTTTACCACATATCCTGCAGATTAAAAAAAGGAATTCAGCCAAATTACAGAAGTATGTGTTTCAGCAAAGTCTGGGCTAAATTACATTGAATTTGGCATTAAAAACAAGTTAGCGGGGTTGACAAGACTCTGGTGCATTATGATAGCTCTTTTTTTTCCTTGAAGTTTGATGCCTTTTTTTTTTTTTTTAATTAATTTTATCTACCACAGTAAAGCTGAGCTAATTTTACTTAGAAGAAAGGACAACAGCAGAATGAAACACTGCCTGCATTTAAAATTCTTTATGTTAATTAGTATAGCCCAGTCCACTAAGTATGATAGTTTCAAGATACAGTATAGTACATCTCAAATCTGATACTGAAGCAAGAACATAAAGAAGCCAGACATATTATAAACCATTTCCTCACTAATATTACAATTCAATTGAGGATATTTGATCTATGAATTCTATCTCATTCTCTTACTGGATAATATGCTCCACATTAAAAAAAGCAGCAAACTGCATTCTGCAATATTTGCTCAGCAATATGCTAAATTGAACTAGCAGAAAGAACAAATTACTTCTGCTCTCAAGAAGGGTGGATACTATTCTTAGGCTATCAGAAGGACTGCTGGTGCAAAAGCTTTACGAAGAGTGCACAACCAGAGACGCGCAGACTGGGCTGGGAGCTGGAACCACAAAACATTGTAGGTTCAGGTTTGAAACCATACCTTGGATCATTATCTGATGATGATGGGCAAAGCATACAGTAGTTAATGGCTCAAATTAAGCAACACATGAAAGGAATCTCAGTCCAGCTCGCAATGGACAGCTAGCCACATCACTCAAGATGTGAAGAAAAAAAGAGCAGGAATTTAAGGGACAGTCCACATTTGTATTGTATCTTGGCAATGAGAAAAGTCATTCAGGAAATAAGACAGACTTTTACCCTATGGAACTTGAGTCCCGCTATCACACACCCAGAAGTGTCTTACTACAGGACACAGTGTAAGACAGCTGGTTATACTCTCACTCCTGAGGCTGACACAGAGCCATCGTGAAGCAAAGAGTGCAAAAACCAGAATAGAGAGGTCTTTCATGCAGCTCTCAGTGATCCTAAGCTATCAAAGCAGGTTTTATGAACTCTCAAAACTCAGGACCAGTTCTGCTACTTACTATTCAGTAATTCACTGGGTAATATATCAATCTGTCAAATAAAGAGGAAGGATGTTTATGTGCATTTCATTACTTCTAAGCAGAAATGAAACTCCCTGAAATAATTATTTTTTGTGTTACGACTTATTTAAAGTAGTTCCTTTCTTGTCCAGCAGCTAAACATGGCAAAAATCTCTTTCTACATATAGCAGTTAAATCAGAGTTCACTTAAAAACAGTAATTAGCAAGAGTAGCAGCTAATTTTAGGTATCAAGTAAATTCTATCAGCCTGTGCACTGCTCATGTTAAATTCACAACTTGTATTTCTGTAATTGCTGCACATCACTAGTCTCTTTTCATACATCTTATTAATATAAGTAATTAGTACTGTAGTTACGTTTAAAACACAGTTCCTATACTTAGTGACTGAGATCAGTGAGAACTTCTAAAATGTTCAGTACCTGCTGCAGCTGATGGCCACAACTTGGAAGCTGATTAGGAAAATTTCATCAAGAGGGCAATGCACAGACGGGCTGTGGGATCTCATCTCTGAAGGCTTCTGAGCCTCCTGCTTGAGCCTAGACTGATGTCAGCACTACAGGAGATTGGCTTTGGCTTTGTCCAGGGGGCAGTCACACTGAGATGAGCTAAAAATGTCCCTTCACAGTGTCATTTCTATGATGACTGGTTTGGAGTGGAGTCCTCAGTGTGGTGGTAAAAATTCTCATTTTGCCAGATTTCTTTTGGCTTCCTGCTTACAAGATGTCTTCATACAGGCTTCACAGTTTAAGTACCTAACACCTAAAAACCAAAATGTTCTTCCAAAAATGTTATTTTTACCACCGTGTCAACTTGTCAGAGAATGCACCAAGCACAAAGTGCCTGTAACAGGCATAATTCAGCCACCCCAAAACATTCAGTGCTTAATTTTACAAAGCCTTAGAGACATGAAAGTACTAAGATCATAAAAAGTCAAGTTCAGAAAAAGCCAAGAATTCCTTTTTGTGCCCTTTCACAATCCCTCTGGAAAGTGATGTGGAAGGGTCTTTTTAGTTTCTTCTCCAATTTGATTTGAGTTTGCTTGTTTTACATAACTGAAAGTTAAATAACAACAAAAAATCCCAAAACCAAAAGCAAAACAAAAAAAAACAAAAACACCAAAACCAAACAGCTATGCAAGTTTTCTAGAGCAAACCTTTCAAGAACTAAGCTTTTCAGTGCTTTTCTGGAAATAAAGTTTTGAAACAAGGTGCTCTAAGTATTCTATCTATTCAGTTACTGGGAAGTACCAGAGAATAAGCACCGTTACAGTATAAAACCCTATCACAGACCTCCTAATTCTCAAGAGCTTGTCTCTCATGCACTAGATGCAGAGAATAATTCTGGTCAACCTTCACCAGAAGGCCGCTCTCAGCATAATAACTGTTTCCCCGTACAAAGACCTCACGTAACAACTGCTGAAACAAACTAGTTTTCTTGTTCACCTCTGCATTAAGGCATAATTGGCTGAAGTTGGGCACAGATGGTGAGAGCGCGACTTGCGGGAGGTTTAACTCCATCCAGCTCGCAGCGCCGAGCCGCTGAACATCTTTCCCCCCGCAGAACGGCCCCGCCGCCCGCGCTCCCAGCTCCTTGGCACGGCGGCTTTCAGCGCGGCTCTAAAACTTAACAGACTTTACCCCGCTCACTGAGGGGTTTATTACTGGCTGGGCTGGTCCGGGGAAGCCGCGCTCACACCGAGCTTCGCAGCGCACTGTCTAACCCTGCCCCGCCGGGCCACAGCGCCCGCCCCAACCTGTTGCGGGCCGGAGCCCGGCGGCGGCAGCAGCGTTATGGGACGGCCCGGAGCGGGTAGAGCAGGCGGCGGGGCTCACCTTCTGCTGCCGGCGGGCCATGTCGGTGGGCTGCTTGGCGTTGAAGGGGTGCGCGATGCACCTCGCGATGAACACGTACAGCTGCAGCCGGAGCCGCTTCTCCCGCTCCTCTCGCTGCAGGCGCTCCTGCTCCTCCCGGCCCTCGCTCAGCACCGAGGGGCTGGGGCTGGCAGCCCGCGCCGCACCGGACTCCCTGCTCCGGGAGTCCCGGGGCGGCGGCGGCAGCGAGCGCTGGGAGCTGCCACCCGCCGCCACCAGCACGTCCCGCCGCTCCTCTTCCAGCAGCTCATCGGACTCCTCCTCGCTGGAAGAAGGGTCCAACATCGCGCTTGGCTGGCGCGCCCCGCGTCCGGGAGCGGAGCGAAGCGGGGAGCGGCGCGCACGTTCCCGGACACGTCGAGTTTACACACGGACTGTTTCCTACCGGCGGCGGCCGCAGGGCGGGAGCGGCGGGGCGGGGAGGGGAGGCGGGGTTTGGGAAGGGGGTCGAGCCTAGGTTGCCGTGGGGATTGCTCCGAGCGGCTCCCGGCGGAGGCGGGGCCGGGGCCGGCCTAACACCTCAGGCCTCCGAGAAGCGGGACAGCGGCCTGCAGGTGCTGGGCCGGGAGGGGCCGCGCCACCCCTGCTTTGGCACTGCACGGCACGGCAAGCACGGCGTGGCACGGCACGGCTGCCCTGCTCCCTGCGACAAGGTGCTGGCCCCGCTGAGCAACCCTGCTCTGCTCGGGCCCTGCGGCTCCTGGCCCCGGCTGCGCCCTGCTCCGGGCAGTGCGAGAGACTCTCCCGCCTGTCGCCGGCCGGCTCTGAGAGCCGGGGGACGCCGTGCTGGGAACAGAGAGCGGGGAGCTGTGCCCTCTGCTCGGGTTGGCTCCGCTGGGCACGGGTCGCCGCTGATCCCCAGCTCGCTGGCATCCTCTGCTGTGTAGTGTGGGGGGGAAATGAAGGGCATCTCCAATAGCTCCAGAGAAAGAAGCCGCCGAAGCCATGCCTTTCAGTGAGCTGATGCCGAAGCCTGCGTTACCCTGCGAAACACTTCTGTTGGGAGCCCGCTGCCACAAACAAGTAGTTTACATCTCTGAAATCGTTGTTCCTGACTACCTGTGGAGCCAGACAGGTTCATATTAACAATGGGTATCTTCACAGTTGTGAAACATGAAAGCATATCATTATCACTCTAAAAGGAAATAAAAAAAAAGCTTCACCATGTGAAAGCTAAATTTCTGGAGTCTGATTAGTGCCCCAGTGGAGCGGTATCCCCGAGGGCAGCACGGGCATTGGAGTTCACGTGAATCAACAAGTCCTTCTCTTGCTCCCTGAGCACCATTTGTGATGGTGCAGGTACCGGGGAGGATTTGGGAGATACTGAACAGGGTGGGATATGGGGCCAGGGATACGGACGCTGGAGGGTGGAACTGATTCGCTGAAGGGAAGTGTCTCCGTGTGCTGCTTTAACATGGGAGCAACAGAGACTCAGCCCGCACAGCTCTAGGCCTCTGCTCATCAGCAGCAGCAAGTTTGCAAAGCCCTGAATGGGAACTTCAGTTCTATGTGACTGGGCAGGGTTTTGAGTGGTGGAAGGCTGTAGTCCATTACCGATATTTTGAAGCACCCAGTCTTCCAGCAGGGTATTTAGGAAAGAACCCTTAAAGGCTGCAGTTATCTCCCAGGTGAGCCAGGTTTCAGCAGGTGGGCAGCAGCTATTAGCTAGATGGCAGCATTAAGCATGAGTTGTCTGGGTTCTGCCTCTGGATCTTTACTAGGGAAGTAAGGTGCGGCACGGAGGGAGAGCCATGAGGAAAAACACACTGGCTTTCGTCGAAGTTTGGGATCCGGGGGTAGCAGTCAGTTATTTATAGGGTTGGCTTGTGTCCTTAGCATTTAACTGGTAATAGTAGATAAAATCTGTGAAATGCAGAAAAGCAGTGAGGGAAAAGTAGGAATGTCAACCTATTGAACATCTTGGGTCACATTTTCTTTGAGCAAGCATTGCTCAAGCCTGTTTTTGTGGGTGCCACTATCACCAGTCTCATGTCAGTATTTGTTTTCCAAGTGTATGACTGGCAAGTAGTGCCTGTCCTGCAGTAGATAAGAGGTAATTCCATGAAAAATATGAAACTGGCTACTATAAACTACTTTTTCACTAAGAGCAATACAATGTATACTCAGATTTGTGGGGGGCCTTTTGCAATAACTTGTTCTCATTCTAATGGTAAGTAAAAATACAGTAACACTGTAGAAAAACTTTTTTTTTCTTACCTTTACTGATGATAGGAGTGCTATTTCTGCTTTCTTCAGGCACTTAGAACATCCATTTAAAATGTCTTCCCTGGAGCTGGATGCAAAGGACCTTTAGCAAGGCAGTGAAAGTCTTGTACTTTGCTTTCAGGGTTCATCTAGTCTCCCTGTATCTCCTAATTTGGGAAAAAAAAGATAAAACCAAGAACAATTTAGATTTTGTTTTCTGTCAGACCAGGCTCAAAATAGAATGTTTTCAACTTGGAATTGACTGCATAGATAAAATGATTTGTCAGTATCTACCAGCATATCTAACAGTTTAGGATGAGCCCTCTTACTTTCTGCATCTGCTTTTAACATGACCCTTTATTTGGTGTTGTGTGTTTCCATTCTGTAAAGCTGCTCTCATCTAACATTAGTTGATTTTTTTTTTCTGATCTCCTGTTGCTTGTTGGTGCTGTTTTTTTTCTGGTGCATTTAAATGCAGAATGTCTTATATTTTCAACGTTCCGGCAGAGAATGTAAGCCACCCTTCCTGAATCCCCTTTGTCTACTTTACGGACATTGATGGTATCCATCTCCTAAGAATCAGTTGCGGCTTGTCACTGAATTCCTCAGGTGTTTGTGTTCAAATGCTGCTCAGAGGGCCAAGTGCACAAATGTCAGGGCAGAATATTTATATTGAAATACCTATAAGCTTAAAAAATCCAATGACAACAATGAAAAGTTGCTCGTTAGTTCTCATTAAGATAATGTAACCAAACACATTTTATTTGTACTTTCTTTTCACTTTGTCCAAACTCAGCACAGATTTATATACAGTTGTACTCATTCAAATGCATTTTTTTTTCTGCCTAGATGTTATATTTTGCCTAATTTAGTTTGTAGAGCAGATTTATTTTAACAAAATGATGTTAAGAACACGACTGTTCTTTTTTATATGGCAATGAAATGAGGATTTTGTCAATAAAGCTTGCTATTTAAGGGATAAAAGAAGCAGTAAAAATAGTGTTGAAAAATTCAGCTTTAAACTGATCTAAATTTTTTATTTCAAAGTGCAGATAAAAATTTTATGTATGTTTTCAAATCCTTCATTTGTGAAAATACGTAACTAAAAATGTAGTGTATAAGAATATATTTAGGCTCAGTAAAGATTTCCTATTATAGAATCAGTACCTTATAATTCACGTATAAACTGTCTATTGGTCATAAAATTCATTATTATCTTGAAGCTCAGTGGTTCACTGTAATAAGTTTTGGCTTCATGCAGAGTATTGTCAATTTAGACACTTCTTGTACTATTCTTTCTTAATGCTTTGGATTACCATATTGTGATTAAGCAAGAATCTCACCTTATGTTATTTGGAAGCAAGTCTTAGCCACAGCCAGGTCTCTAGGGTGCTTCACAATTGTTTTATCATATATACTACCATGTATATGTATAACATGGTAGTATATGTATATTTAATATATAAACATGGGAATGTATATGAACTGGGTGGTGAAGTATTGTCTTCTCTTTGCCTTCCCCATTGTTACCACCTTGCTTGCATGCCATGAAATTGTGGAGAAAAACTTGAAAGCATACTGCCACAAAAGTTCAAAATCTAAAAGTAAAGAAGAAAAAATAGACACATTATTACTTTTTGGGGTTGGGTTTTTCTTTTTTCATAATATGTTGGTGAAACTCGGCATGTCTTGTTTTTGTGGCATGGCTTACAGTTTCTGAAGGCATCTGACTGTTGACAATACTGTCCATGTAAGTTTTTACTCAAGCAAGAACACATAATAGAGATGGTATGTGGGCATATGCAATAAGTAATGTAGATTTACAAACCACCTGGAAGCATATTAATTTGAAAGTGCAGAAGAGTGCATTCTTTTTGTGATGAGCAGTGTCCTGTAGATCTTCATAATGATAAATTTATCCGCATTTGTATGCCACTGGCTTGAGGTGTTCAGATCTATGGTGTGAGAATTTTGTGTAGAACTGATATATTTCCAGGTCCTCCAGCTTTTCCATGCAGCAGATTATTTTATTCTTCTGTGAAAAATATGCAGGAGGTGGCTAAAATTTCTGGAGGTTTCATTTCTGGAATATAAATTAATTACATTTCAGGAATTCATTTCTCCCAGAGGCATGTCAGATGGTAGCTGTATATTAACTTCATGTGTTCTGTGCAGATTCAAGTAGTTGGATGGAAAGTTATAGAGAGAAATCACAGACTAACACTGTGGTGTTTGCCTCACAATGGGTTTCGCAGTAGTAAATGAGTGTTGATGCAATGGAACTCTTCAGGTTGTATTGACAAAATAAACAGAGCTTTCCCTAAAAACCAGGTTTGCCGCCCATTTACTTCACAATGGGTCTCACAGTAGCACTATATACATGGTGGAACTCTGTGTAAACATTCACACAGCTTCTTTCTGATGTCTAATAAAATGATGAGATTAATTTTTTGGTCCTCTCAACCATGTAAGCAAGTGGCAGAGCGTTCACAGGCATAGAAGATGGAGAAAATGTTACATCCTGTTTCTGTTGCATTCTTGCAGCCATCATCACACAAACACAAATTCTGCTGCAAAGTCTTTCTTATTCACCACAACCTCTCTGCAATGATGGAGTATATTCTTCTTTTTACTACTTACATCAAACACCTTTGTTCCACTGATCTGTATCATGAGTTGCAGAAAATGTGCTTCCTAAACTATCCCATTTGATTTGACTCCTTAAGAGTAATCATAAAACAAAATGGTCTTTATCTCCTGATATTTCCTTTTGGCATGCCAGGCTGGATGCTGGTGTGCATCTGCTAGATAGGTCTCAGACAAGAGCACAAGGAAGACTAAAGAGCATCTGTATGCTGGATTCAGCTGATCAGGGTAAGTTATGTCAATAGCTGATCCGTATACAGAAAACAAACTAAGTTAGATCCTAGGATTTCCATGTGTAGTTTCCAGTTTCATAGTTCAGGTCCTGTTCAAGCATGTGTATGTAAATGTACAGAAATATATGAGAAAATGATAATCATATGTCCTGATCTGACATTTTGGAGGCATTGCATTACTTACAAGCTGTGCAGAGTCAGTGTAATGAGCAGGTTATTGCTAACGGGCCAGGTTAAAATTTATGTCACATCATCACTTAGTACTAAAAGCAGTTCTAAAAAATTGAGATTTTTTTGAATTAATTTGATTCAGGGAGGCCTTGTATCTGAAATGTGGTGTTGTCCTCCACACCTTAAGCACAAGTAATTAAGGCAATCAGATTTTTCAGTGTAGGGTTGAAAAAGTGAAATTAATGTCTCCTTTAAAATTGTAAAGAAATATGCAAATATGTTTCTCTTAAAGGAATGTTTCTACCCACAAGGAACCTCTCTACCTTGCAACATGTCTTCACTGGCAAAGAATATTAGGACCATGTATACCACAGGGTACATTTTCCCGTTACCTTCATAATGCCAGTGGAAATATTAAAATTAGTCTTGTTATAGGTTAATAAATTTCTGAATTAGCAACATCAACAAATGTACAGAGCTATAATGTAGTTGTTGTTTAGTCGTAATACATTAATACGTTCATGTGGTTGTTATCATTAACACACAGGTAGCCTTATTTTTCCTAGGGATTATGACTGCTTTCTGAATACCTGATTCCTCAGCAAGCCCAGATGACACAAAACTTGCTGCTGTGAGTAGTGTGGAGTCCTGTGACCAGATAGTGGAATGTGGCATCTCTTAGAGGATAATACAGGTACTGCATGTGTGATACTGCTAGACACTGCTAGCGAGCTCCAGTAACTCCTGTTACATCTCGCAGAATCGTAGAATAGAATTTCTTCCTTATATCCAATCTAAACTTCCTCTGTTTAAGTTTTAATGTGTTACCCCTTGTCCTATTACTACAGTCCCTAATCAAGAGTCCCTCCCCAGCATCCCTATAGGCCCCCTTCAGACATTGGAAGGCTTCTATGAGGTCTCCACACAGCCTTCTCTTCTCCAGGCTGAACAGCCCCAACTCTCTCATCCTGACTTCATATAGGAGGCACTTCAGTCCCCTGATCATCCTCCTGGCTCTCCTCTGGACTTGTTCCAAAAGTTCCATGTCCTTTTTTATGTTGAGGGCACCAGAATTGCACACAATACTCCAAGTGAGGTCTCCTGAGAGCAGAGTAGAGGGGCAGGTTCACCTCTCTCATTCTGCTGGTCATGCTGCTTTTGATGCAGCCCAGGATATGGTTGTCTTTCTGGGCTGAGAGCACACACTGCCGGCTCATGTTAATTTTTTCATCAACTAATACCCCCAAGTCTTTCTCCATAGGGCTGCTCTGAATCTCTTCTCTGCTCAACCTGTAACTGTGCCTGGAATTGCTCTGACCCAGGTGTAGGACCTTGCACTTGGCTTGATGTTGTGGTTTAAGCCCAGCTGGTAACTCAGAACCATGCAGCTGCTTGCTCACTTCCCCTCGTCTTCCTTCCACCGCTCCCAAATGGATGGGGAAGAGAATCAAAAGAATGTAACTTCCACGGGTTGAGATAAGAACAGTTCAGCAACTAAGGTATAACACAAATCACTGCTGCTACCACTAATAATAATAATTGTGATAAGGGAAATAACAAGGGAAGAGAATACAACTGTTCACCACCTGCCGAGCAATATCCAGCCTGACCTGAGCAGAAATCTAACCCTTCCGGGTAACTGCCCCCAGTTCATATAGTGGGCATGACGTGCTGTGCTATGGAATACCTCTTTGGTCAGTTTGGGTCAGGTGCCCTGTTTGCTTCCTCCCAGCTTCCCCTCCTCCCTGGCAGAGCATGAGACTCAGAAAGTTCTTGATCAGAGTAAACATTACTGAGCAGGACCTACAAACATTGGTGTTATCAGTACTCTTCCCAGCCTGAACATCAAAAACACAGCTCTGCACCAGCTAGTTAAACTCTGGGTGCAAGAAGGGCTCATCTGAAAAAGAAAAAAAAAATATCAAACCAAAAACCACACAATGCCATCCATTTATGCTGGAGAGAAAAAGTACTTGCAAAGGGGGCCTGGTCTGATTCTCCACTTTATACCACATACAGAGAAGTGTGGGTTTTCAGGGAGGCAAGCAGAGATCAGGCATGCACTGAGCCAGGCACTATCCCACTTCCAGGAGCTGGTGTTGGGTGTGCTTCTGCCAAGGATTCGTGATGCTTTTGGGGCTGGAAAAAAGGAGACCAAATGGCTCATTCTGTTCCCTTCAGCATTGCCTTGGAATTTGGTCCCAGTCCTACAAAGAGGAGAATGGTAGCAAGAGGGGTCAGTGGCTGAGAGATGCAGGGGAGAAGAGCAAGAGGAGGCACTTTATTCTTCTTGCCATCAATGAGCTTGGAGCCACTAAAATCTACACCATGTCCCTGAGCAATTTAAATCTATTAGTCTTGTCTGTCTGCAGCAAACATGAAAAACAGTTTATTCCCTTCCTATTTAAAAAAGGTTTTTGTGTTAAAAGAAATTCTCTTCCTCCTGCTCAGCTTTCTGTAGGCTGCATGATCCCTCAGTCTTTCTGCCTAGGCAATAAGTACAAGTTCTGATTCTGCTCCTGCCCAGTTGAAGTATACTCTCAAAGCAAAGCCAGTCTTAACCACATCATACTGAACAGACATAATTCTTTATGAGCTTACATATGACTGTCCTTGTGATACTTCCAATGGCAAGAGTTGCCTTTTTAACCTAACCCTGAGCTGAGCAGCCACTGATGTCATTCTGGTTTTGTTAGAAGTGTGGCCACACGCCAGTTAGAGCAGGGATTTTGTGTGGTGCTATTGCCAGTAAGAACAGCTCTGTGATCATGAGAGGCAGAGAGGTGAGGTGAGGAGGGCAATAACAGGGATGCAGGAAGGGCTCAGCCTTTCCAGTTCCAATTAGGTAGCCTAGAGAAGTTGTGGATGTCTCTTCCCTGGAAATCTTTGTTTGGATGGGGCTTTGAGCAACCTGGTCTAGTGGAAGTTGTCCCTGTCCATGGCAAGGGGTTGGAAGTATGTGATCTCTAAGGCCCCTTCCAACCTAAATCATTCCGTGATTGTATGAATTCTAACTACTCTCACCATGAAAGCCTGCAGTTTTTCATACCAGCCACTTAAAAAATATTTTGAGGTCATTATTATCCTATAAATTTTGTTTCCTGTGTGAGCTCAGATTCCTGGCTGTATCTGTTAATTAGTTAACTAAAAATGCAGTTTCTCTGGACTCTTAGCAAAAAACTAGGTCTATAACTGAATAGCAGAATGGATGATAGTTTGCATTGTTTGGGGAGATACTTTGTTGTTTATTCTAAATTCTGGACTTCAGTCTCAGTCTAGTGTTGTGGTTTAAGTCCCGCTGGTAACTCAGAACCATGCAGCTGCTCACTCACTCCGCCTCTTCTTCCTCCCCCCACTCCCAAAGGGATGGGGAGGAGAATCAAAAGAATGTGATTCCCACAGGTTGAGATAAGAACAGTGCAGTAACTAAGGTTTAACACAAATCACTGCTGCTACCACTAATAATAATAATGATAAGGGAAATAACAAGGGAAGGGAATACAACCTCTCACCACCTGCCAAGCAATACCCGGCCTGACCTGAGCAGAAATCTAGCCCTTCCGGGTAACTGCCCCCAGTTCATATAGTGGGCATGATGTGCTGTGCTATGGAATACCTCTTTGGTCAGTTTGGATCAGGTGTCCTGTCTCTGCTTCCTCCCAGCTTCC
>JASSUY010024183.1:0-19480 GCA_032466535.1 Forpus xanthops | reverse complement strand
CACTGTTCCTAAGCCAAAAATCCAAAACACAGTGCTACACCAGCTACTACTTAAAGAAAAATGACTGCTGCTGCTGAGCCCATTACAAAGGACTATCTAAAGACTATAATTGGCTAGCTTGCTTGGACACCAACTAATATTTCGCTGCAGCTGCACAGAAGACAGAATGTAACTTGTGCTCTTTGGTAGGCTCGCACAAGTGTGTGGATGCAGTCAAGTTAGCCTTTTAGTTATTCTTTGGCAGATGATTGGTCCCCATCAACCACAGAGCAATCAAAATTTGTACACAAACCAGAATCTGGTTTGTCACACAGTCATGGTATATTATGTACTGATGTTTTGGAGCTACATAATAAAAACTATAAATACAACCCCCCCAGTTGTATGCTCTACAGAATTTTCTGCAGGGAAAGTGACAAAAATATTTCCCAGTAATACATATATTCATGAGTAACATTCACAATGCCTGTGTTTATTTTTATATACCATTCTTACCACTGCCATCTTTGCTCTTGGTAATTACCAGTAAGGTTGCCTGCTATATATTTTGGCAAGATTGTCAGCTACTTATCCTTCTACTTTATTTGAGGGTACTGAATGTATTAGCCTGGTTTCCCCCCCACTCTTTCTCAGAACTAGCACACATATTCACCCCACTTAGATGCTGAGCAGCCACCCCTAAGTTACATGTTAGTTTTACAGTAGCTTACACATACTAGCATGTGAACCAACAGGAGGAAAAAAGCTGTACATAATTAATAAAGACAAAAAAAAAAAAAAAAAAAAAACAAAAAACAAAACCTGCTTCGCCTTCTATAGATAGAAGTTTCTCACCCCACATCTGAGGAATTTTCTGTAACTTAAGAATACACATTATTTATTCCACCACCAGTGCTGTAGTGGCAGACCGTGTAGGAGCAGTACAAATGCCTGGCTGTGCTCTGCTCTGCCCTGCCAGCTGACAAGCCACTGAGTCCCTTAGCAAGAGCACTATTTACACCCACTCTGCCTCAGATTTAGCCTTTCCCCAAATACCTTCCACCACACCGTCATCACTCCCCTATTACTGAGTTTACTGGTATGATTTGACAGCACATCAGCCACTCCTGTCTTTAATGGAAGTAGGAATAATACTGTTAGTAAGCTGGCTGTGACTAAGAGAGGCAGAAAGGAACTCTTAATATTAACAGTTTGTGCACTGATATTCCGTAGGGATCCCTTATATGCAATATCAGTATGTAGGGCCACTACATAGAATTGTAGAACAGTTAAAGTAGGAAAGAATTTATTGTACAGAGGTGACTGCCTGGACTTCAATCTTGCAGACTGCTTCACATGGGGAAAACTTCTGCCTTTTTGAAATCACAATGTTGGTATGATTCCCCAAATACATGTCCCTGAGAGATACAGTTTAGTAAAATTATTTTTCTAGTTCTGTGAGTACTTATTAATGGCTTGAGAATCTGAGGGAAAACTCTTTTTCTTTCTTTACCTTGAGATCAACCACAGAATCACAGAATGGTTTGGGCTGGAAAATAGGGGTTACATTACCCTTATTTCCAGCCAGTAGGAACTTCATAGGATTGTTATAACTTCTTAGATATGATGGATAATGGCTTAGATGCTTCATTTGCTAGTTCCCTCAGGGTTTTATCCTATAGTATTCCACCAAACAGGCCCTAGAAGAGGCTGAAGTCCACTCTCCTGAAGTCCAGGGTAGTGAGCTGCTTGTTTGTCCTCCTCTCCCTAAGGATCTTCAACTCCACCATTTCATAGTCACTGCAGTCAACACTGCCCTTCAGCTTCACATTCCACGCCAGCCTCTCCTTGTTGGTGAAAAAAACAATCCGGCAAAGCAATTCTCTTCATTGGCTTCTCTATCCCTTGGAAGAAAGTTATCATCAACGCATCTTCCTGGATTGCTTGTGCCCTGCTGTATTGTCCCTTCAACAGATATCAGGGTGGATGAATTCCCCCATGAGGACCAGAGCTTGTGAATACAAGACTGATATAGACTACCTGTCTACAGAAGGCCTCACATCACCCATTTGGTCTTCCTGATCAGATCGCATGCAGCAGAACCCCACTATAATGCCCTCTGTCCCTGCTGTCCCTTAATCCTGATCCAGAAATTCCTGGCTCGCTCCTCATCCATCCCCGGATGGAGCTCCATGCACTCTTGCTGGTCACTGACACAGAGGGCAACAGTCCCTCCTCGCCTCCCCTTCCTGTCCTTCCTGAAGAACATTCCATTCCAACAATCAAGTCATAGGAACCAGGAAAACAGTATATTCCAATTTAAACCATATAGTTACATAGCAAAAAAGGACAACACACTACAAAATTTGTCACTGTTGTAGTAGATTAGGCTGTAAAGTACCCATTGCAAAATGTATAAAAGCCAACACAGTCTTCCCTTTTACTGCTCTTAATCCATATTTGAGCTCATTGCTATATGCCCACTTTACGCACTAAAGGGGATTTCTACAAATGAGCAGATCCTCTGAACTCAAGAGTAATTAAGCTAATGGGAGTAGCAGTAGTAGTGTTAGAGCAGTAGTAATACAATAATTAAACATAAACTATACATTTCCATGCCATTCCAAGAGTTACATGCTCCCAAATGAAAACTGTTGGTAGTCTATGTTTATTTAAGTCAAAGTAGATCATAATTTGTTCTATTTCTGCACAAAAGCTTGCCTAGAAAGCAAAACCAGTTATTTATTTTAATTGACCCTGCCTTGAAATCATCATGGGATTTGTTTGCTAGCCAAAAACTTTTCAACAACGCTTGCGATTATGGAGAGAGCTGAAACCACAGAACTGTGAGCTTTTCCTCCAAGGAAACGGCTCTCATTTTTAAAATCTAACTCACTTCCCCCATCTCCAAGCCCAAATTCTTTTAAAAATCTAATTTGCCATTACCTACAATGGACCTATTCAATTGGGTCCCAAAACTGCAGCCAAAACCAAACTCTTTACTTCATGATATATCAAACTGTTTTCCAATATTAACAGTTTATGCCATTCACGTGGAGAGTGCACATGTACTGTAGAGCACAGGTGAGGAGGAAAAAAAAACAAAAATACACAACCCAAAAAAAACACATCATGACAAATCAAATCCACCAAATACACTCATCACTTCTAGTTGGTTCTGCTGTGCATATAGCAGGTAATACAACTGTGTGCCATTTTTCATGACACCTTGAAATACTCCGCTGGAAAAGGGAGGACTCTTAAATAGCAGTGCCTGGCCTCACAAGTCAGCTATTGTCTGGCTTTGTTAGCATCAGGGAAGTGTAAGAAAGAACAACACCTTTTTGTGGTGCAGAAAATTAGGATCAAAGCAATCCTTCCGCAATCTGACATTGTTGTACACTCTGAAGTACATTAACCCTTTTAAATTTGTTTACTGTTCTGACCTTTCTAAATTAAGCTATTACTTTTCTCCCACCACTATGAACTGTAAAACAGACAAAATTGTGAACTAGGTGTAAACTGATCAGAGATTCATTAAGAGCAAGACAAATAGCTTATCAAGGTAAATGTACTACACCATTTAAACTGTTTTAACAGTTGCTTCACTAAATTGTACCTCACACTGCAGAATTAAATCTTAATAGACAGAACCACCTCCCTGAGAAGTAAGAGCATGCCAGATTTTGCATAGCTGATATTTATGTATTTGAGACATTTTATACTAACATAATGCATTAATATTTAATACACACATTGCCAAAATAAGGCTACGAGAACAGAATTAAAAAATGGTAAAGAACGAAACACTTGTTTAAAACAGTCAATACAGGTCAAGGCTTCAGAAGAATTTAATACTGCTACCAATCAACATATCAGCCATGCAAAATATATGAACATAAAGTCACAGTTTAGCGATAACTTAGCCAAAACACAGTCAGTGTGGATCAGAAAGAAAGATCTGTTATCTACTGTATTTCTCCTGTTCTAGGAAATTAGAAGCCAAGTGCCAGTATTAGCTTCCTGCAATCAGTATGCAGAGATGAGACCCAGCAGGATTCACAAATTAAAGCTTCTTTCAATTAATTTAAGAAGCAAAAAGCTGTATAGAGTCCAAGGAGAATCCCACGATTTGTATGCTGATTAAAAGCAGTAGTCCTACTCACTAGTAGAGTCACTGTCTTGGTATCTTTATTCTCAACCCTCTCTTGCAAGATTTAAATAGCAAGACTATGGCATGCCCAGTAAAAGACATACAAGATAAATCAACACAGAGCATACAACCCCCAGGTCAACTGTATTGAAATGCAGGTCACTGTATTGAAATACAGTCAAGGAGTTACAAAATCAATGAGAGAAATCCATTTTGAGTATTGTTCCAGCCTCCTAGAATTACATCAGTCTAAGTCGGAAAATTTATAATGGATATACAAGGTCATGATCAACCATTTATCTAAACTGGCTCTGCTTTCAGTGTGGGTTGGTCCGGACTGAACTCCAAAGTTCCTTCTCAACATTATTCTACAAATCACCCTTGGATTCATGTACTAACACTGTAAAGCAAACAGAGCATTGGACCTCCCCCTTCTCCTATAACACACCTAAACTGAGCCAGATACATTTTCTCCTGGTACTGGTTGAAATATTAAGGTCACCTTTGAGAATGTTTGCACAAGATTCCTCATTTCCCTTTCAAAGCTCAAAATGCAGTAAAGCAGCTACAGTTGTATGAAATTTTGAGACATTTTGGATAAAACAGGTCTTCACAATACTTAAATCCTGAGAGTTTCTAATACAAGAAGTGATGAAAATGGCACTTTTTAATGAAATGAACAGAAATGACTTCAAAGGCTTTGCATTCATGAGGCAATGTTTACAGTATGCTGTCAAGTCCAGCCAATTTTCTCAGATTGCTCTTAATTCTGTCAATAAAACTTGCCCATATGACCTTGTGCGGGAATGATTACAATTTGGAGACAAACAGCCTTAAAATAGGAGGGTCATGCTGCTTTCCTCCCTGCTAGTACAACCTCAAAAAGAGCCTTGCACTTTGCCTAAGCTGTGCTGTATTTTTCTGCAGAGGAATTATGCTCCCTAGTGTTTTCTGTCATCAGCTTCTTTGGTTGCCACCATTGTGACTGCCAGCCCAACGTCCTGATCACAACTTCCACTGTATAGCACATTTCCAAAAACAGCTGGCTTTTTAGAAGCAGGATAGTGAGAGCCTGAAGGTGTTCTATAGTGCATCCACTGTGCATTTGAGTGCTCATACAGCACAACAGGACGCTGAAGTGGCCTGTGGCTGAGATACTTTTAGGATTGGAAGCCGGAAGCCCTGCTCCAAGGTAGAGCCTAGTGAGTCAGGGGTAATGCCATATTAACGTGGTGAGCATGCTTCCTGGGCTGAAACGGGTGTTGCCATGTATCCCTGCGTATTAACTTTGAACTAAGTGCTGTTAACTATGTTGATATCAACATTCCTTTACTGAGTAAAGATTCACATTACAGAGACAGGCAAGCCCACTGAAGACCACAGTCATCCTAGATTTACAAAGTTACCAGATCAGCATCAGTGAACGACAAAGGGCTTATAGGGAAACATTATTCAGAATGAGACTTTTAGAAAAATAATGCTCAGCAGAAGATAATAACTGCAGACAGAATAAGACAGAAAATGAGAAGATTTGTAGAGGTATTTTTAAGAGAAGGCTCTCTTGTGGTTGCATAATCTGCTTTCTCCATTGTTACCAATCATCTATAGGATGACTTTACTCACTATTCCAGCAATAGTAGCAGTTTTGGTGGACATGCACATAAACAATGTCATGAGAAGAAATGGTATGATACCCATGAAAAAATTTTAAGAAGAGAACTGTAGAAATATTTTTTTTTCTCAGGTGTCCTTTCAAAAAATGCATATTGTTATTACACTCACTTAGTACTTTTGAAGTCTGGTTTGTGACTTTATCAGGATTTTAAACCCTGTTATACCTTACTCAGAGTGTACTGTTCTGGTGTTCTCAACATAAAAAGGATATGGAACTGCTAGAACAAGTCCAGAGGAGGGCCCCGAGAATGATCAGGAGACTGGAGCATCTCCTGTATGAAGATAGGATGAGAAAGTTGGGGCTTTTCAGCCTGGAGAAGGCAAGGCTGAGGGGAGCCCTTATAGAAGCCTTCCAGTATCTGAAAGGGGGCCTATAGGGATGCTGGGGAGGGACCCTTCATTAGGAACTGTAGTGATAGGACAAGGGGTAACGGGTTAAAATTTAAACAGGGGAGGTTTAGATTACAGGATATAAGGAAGAAGTTCTTTACTGTTAGGTTGATGAGGCACTGGAATGGGTTGCCCAGGGAAGTTGTGAATGCTACATTGCTGGCAGTGTTCAAGGCCATGTTGGACAAAGCCTTGAATAACATGGTTTAGCGTGAGGTGTTCCTGCCCATGGCAGGGGGTTGGAACTAGATGATCTTAAGATCCTTTGCAACCCTAAATATTCTATGACACTATGATTCTATTTTAGGAGGCTGTTCTTCAAAAGTGTCATGGTTTAAGCCTCTCATGCAGTTCACCGACTCACTCCCTCTCCTTGCTTCCTCCCCACTCCCAGGGGGATGGGGAGAATTGAAAGAATGCAGCTCCCACAGGTTGAGATCAGAACAGACCAGTAACTAAGGTAAAACACAAACCCACTACTGCTACCAATAATAATAATGATAAATGAAATAACAAGGGAAGAGAATACAACTGCTCACCACCCAATACCAAGCCTAACCCAGCAGTGAAACTCCCTTCCGGGTCCCTACCCTTATTTTTTTACATCCTGGGCATGACGCACTGTGGTATGGAGCACGTCTTTGGTCAGATTGTGTCAGGTGTCCTGTCTCTGCTTCCTCCTGGCTTCCCCTCCTCCCTGGCAGAGCATGAGGCTCAGAAAGTCCTTGGTCAGACTAAATATTACTGCGAGAACTAAAATCAGTGTTGTCAGTGCTGTTTCCATGCCAAAATTCAAAACCACAGCACTGCATCAGCTACTAAGAAGGAGAAAAAATTATTGCTACTGCTGAACCCAGGACAAAAATGTACTAGCAAACTTGTAATTCCAGGTTGATAGTAAAAGGATGCAGTAGAAGTTAGTCAAAAAAAAGAAGAATGTAATTTATGCATGGATAAAGCAAAATCACTTTACGGGTTTTCCAGTGTACCTCCCAGAATTCTTAGAAGCTTTACTGAATCATTGAAAAAGAACAAGAATCAACTGTACCACTCTAAAGCTTGCATGGCAGAAATATATAATTGCTTATTTTCAGTTGGTCTATGTCTATGGTCTTTAGTCCATGTGAAATATTTAACATAGCATCCATATACATGTACTGCATTGCTTCAAAAAGATTTAAATAAAAAAAAAATCCTAAATCCACCAACTTAGATCAAACATCACTATTTAATGTCTGAAAATTTGAACAGCACTCTATTGAAGCAAATGAGGGACGCAATAGAAATAAAGAATACCAAAGCAGTAAAAAAGCCCCCAAACATTTATTTCCTTTAAGAGATGTAAGAAAATACTAAATATACAAACTGATCATATGCCAAACATTTCATAGTTGTAACAGCAAGTACTCAATGTACCTCATTTGACACCTATTGTGTGACGACCTATAAATTTCTGCTGGGCTGAGAATTCACGACTTCTGTGGGAAGCTGTAGCTTTCAGCTATCAGAAATGCAGACTTGGGGAACTTCCTAAAGTCTTGGGAACAGATTTTTTCCATCTGGCTCATTTCTGCTTGGCAATGACCATTCAGAATGAAGCACCTGAGATATCCCACACTACTCCCTGATCCTAGATCAGCATCTATTTAGGAGTGAATCTCAAGAAAAAGGGAGTGCCTATGGTCAACACCAAAATCCAGATCCCCCAGATGTGTATGCAGACTGTATAGGAATATCAAATAGCAAATATGGGTTATTTAAATTTTGCACTGAGAAAACACTAATAAAGAAAAGAGTTGCAAACACTGACAATTTCCATCCCTATGATGTGTGCTCTGACATACGCTATTTCCACCCCCATATAGTGATTATAACAGTACACACCAAACGTGTGTGGTCAAGCAATATGTTAGAATGGAAATTCTTGAGTCAATATACCTGTAATTTTACTTGTAATGAGAAACATTTATTCTTCATTATGATGTCAAAGTTATGTCATTACACCAGGAACAAATCTTCAATAATTGCCTTAATTTGATCCTTTCCAAATGCACCTGAAGGGAATCTTACTCTTAACAATTGCAGCAGTTTCTTCATACTTAACACTGCAAGAATCGCAATGATTTGGGCTCATATTTTGTCACCAAGGGCAAATTTCCTTTAAAGAAAGAGCTAATTACTTCTGGTTTAGAACTCCGAACTCCCTCAAGGTTGCACTGTAATGAGATTCAAAAGACTTGCCAGAACTGAGTTGAAAGCACATTTGGCATTTTTAAATATGCATTCAGATAAACTTGATAAATCTGTTGATATGCTGTTATCTATCACTCTACACGATACCCTAACATGCTATTCTTTACATAAAATCTGCTATCAAACACTCTGCACCTTTAGTAGAAAAATGTAATGTGTTCATCAGGGACTGTACAGGAATATGGGGAAGAAAATAAGGCAGCAAATAAAAAGTCAAATGAAAATGCAAAAAAAAAAAAGGCAAGAGGTAATGACTTCCATCTTGCATGGATTGAAATATCAATGTTGTACTATAGGATCAGCATGATAATTAAAAGCTAGGTTTAGAAGAGGGATAAAAAACCCAACCAACCATCATTCTTAGACAAGCACTGAGGCTATCTTGATTGTATAAATATGCACTTCTATACTGAATGCTGTCTTTGTGGCAATAGCATCTTTATATTCAGCAGGATTGCATTGGCATTCATACCACACAGAGTGTTTTACCAGCTTTTGTTCTCATTAACTCTGTGCAAACAACTGAACTAAGAGTGAAGGTTCTGAATCCTATTTTTTCTTGAGCATTGTTTACCAGATCCCTCTAACTCCCAATCAGTTCTACCTCTGCAATTTTATTGAAGGCAATGAGTTTCCACAGGTATTGTCATATGCCATAATTAGAAAGCAGTTTCAATTCAGTGAGACTTTATTGGCTTGACAAGCCATACAGGGCTTAGAAGTGTGTAAGAAGAAAGAGAACATTGGCAGCTGAGTCAAAAATCAAGTAACATCTGTCTCAGAGAAAGTGACTTTTCAAGTTTGAGTTTTGGTGTCCTGTGCATCTGCAGAGCATGGGAATCGGACAACCTCCCTTAGTATATTTGTGAGCACTTAAGTGTGCTTCATGTGTGTGCTTCATCTTTGAGGCCCCATTTACAAGAGCTGCAGTATGAGTGCTGTTTTCATATTTCTTATGCACATATATTTCAAGTCTTTTTTTTTTTTAAGCAACAATGTGCATTCTATTCTCTGTCACTCTTATGTTGTTTTGTAATAACCCTTATGAGTAGTGAAAATACACACAAAAATTTGTTTCTTTCTGTCTCTTCATATTTTGGTTAGCAAAGCAGATTATCTCAGCAACCTGCCTGAATGTTTGCGGTTGCACTCCAGTACTCCCCTAATGTCAATGACAAGCCTAGGGCTCTTGAAAGGAAAATTAACATCTCAGCTAAGCTGTCTTGAGGGATTTTTCTAAGAGCAATGTGCTTTTCAATAGTGGGTATCTCTTTCCTGTGAATGAAAACCATGGATGGGTACATGCAAAAGCTACCATGCTGTGTAAAATACAGTCCTTTAACTATCAGTCAGGCTTTAAGGAAAATGACTTCACCTGCTTAAACAAAGGTTTTCACTCTCCAAGGCTCTAAAACCTGTTTTTCAATCTCCATTTTACCTAAGGATTTTAGGAAAGATTTTTTACAGTTAGTAAAGTTATAATCCTCCACTTTTGCCTGTCTTATTCGCTATATTAATGAGTATGCTGAGTAACTGTTATGCTTCTTAGGCCTGTGATACATCCACTCACTTACTAAGAGCTTTAAGTACTCAAATGCTTCAAAAACCAGGTATGTTCAGAGTTGCTTCATTCGTACTAAGCAGCCACAAGCATGTATCCCTTATCAGTCTCAGTTCTAACTGAAGTCCTGCCTTTACTATTTAAGATACCCCACATATTGTCATTTTTGGTTGATTTAGATCCTTCAGGGAACATAGATTTTTACCCAACAATTCTATTATGAGACTTGGCAATTTCATCAGTTGAGTCAGGTTGTCATTTAAATCCTCATATTGGCATATGTCCCCCTTTACCAACATTCCATATGATATAAGCCTATATTTAAGTAATTTGAGGCCCTTGTTTCTTAGCTCATTGAATCAACCACTTGAAAATATCTCTACATCATAATTAACATCATGTAACATCATAGACTGATATTTTCCAGTTCCATCATTGCTATCCCTGTGAAGGGTTTACCTCCTGAGCAATCCTGTAGACAGTTGCCTTCTAAACCCTTTAAGTAATCCAGCCGCTCCTTCCCGTAGATACTTCTGACCTTGCAAACAAATGCTAGGACAATTACCTTCTTTCTTCCAGTTTATTCAGCTGCTTCGGATGAGGTTTCTTTGTAAATTTACTCCTACAGGCTAATTGCTTCAAAAGGTCTCTCTGCCTCCATACTTTCTTCTGTCTAAATTAATCTGTTATCAGTGTTTTCACCTTTGCCACCACCTTTACAGCTTCTTGTTGGTTTTGTGTTTGTTTTTTTCTTTATTTTTTCCAGCTGCAATAGCCGCCAGACCATTAACTTCATCTAAAGCCCTTTCACAAGGTAGATGTTACCACTGTCACCTGCATTTATTACATTCATTTACATTCCGTTAAAAAAATACTTCAATACATATGTATTTAAAACCTGGACGCTTGCTTCTGAGAAAGCAAGCTGTGTCTATACCATAGACATTACATTTCTGCATCAAAATACAGGCAGAGATGCCTTCACTTTCAGGGAGCTCTGAATTTCCTAGAGTCATATTCAGTTGCATTAAATCATTGTAACACTACAGTCTTTGTCAATGGGGACAGGGGAAACTGACTTTCAGCAAGGAAAACTTTATTTTTAGAGCTAAGTAGAGCTAGAATAGTTTCTGGTTCAGTGCTCATGAATTCAAATGCAGGTTCCAATAGTAACCTCTCTAAAGCACTGGAAAAGTAATTTCTCCTGCTTATTTCTTTATGAGACAGTTACTGTATTTTTGTACTGAAAGAACTAGGTGTTTTAAAATACACACTATTATTTTCTAGAATTAAAGTATTTCCATGGTAAAGACAACCTCTCTCACCTCTTTCTTCTTCTCCCCCCCTCCCCAAAATCCCCAAGTCCCATATGCCATCAAAATGCAGGAGAATAGGGAATGGGTATATAGGGAAAGATTTAAAAGTCTGTCAAAACAGAAGTCAAGGAGGAAACAGTTGAGCAGACAAGTTACCCTTAGAGTAAAATAAACCCACAAAAAAATCACACTCATGAATAATTCAAGAAAAGAAAAAACTCCCTTTCCATAGGGAATGTATTCATGAACATCTTTAAAAGCCAGTTATGGACTACAAGTGCATCTCTTCAGAGATAATAATCAGGGAAAAAAGACCCCAAACCTCAATAATAACATAAACTGAAAAAAAACAAAGCCAGACATTCTCACCTCCTTCCTCTCACAAGGTTCCTAGCCCAGTCAGATACCAAACCATGTCCAGAGCTGTGGGGTTCTCCTGCAGCCCAAGCATCAGATGAAACCCAGCTGCTCTGAGAAAACCAGATTCTATTATACCCTTCCCCACCTTTCCCTTTCCACAGCTGCCAGTTATCTCCTCACAAGGATGGGAGGAATGGAAAATATCAGCTCAATTTGCCCATTAGAGACATAAAGGGTTTATCGAGTCCTCTGTAAGCAACTATTTTCTTGCCATTATTTTTTAGAACATGTCGAAATTTTCTTCTAAATTAAATGATGCACAGGATTTAACAAGAAGAAAAATCATACTTGGTCAAATGTAGTAAAGAAATGACCAAAGCAGTATTGTTTCTTTCATGAACAGAGAGAAAGTTAATGCTGTTGCTTTAGGTCTTAACTTTTTTAATTTCTTTGAAGTGGAACCAAGATGCAAAGATAGCAAAAAAAAAATGATGCAATAGAAGGAATAGAGAAATTTTCCTCAAAACCAGCTAATCATTTCTTACCATCTTCCCACTTAAGAATTTGAACATGGTTTATAAATAGATTTTATGCCCTCAAAATACTGTCTCCTCCTTACAAAAGTCAATTACTTCTCTGAAATAGAATATGCTTAGGTATACCAGATAATTGTGAAAACTAACACTGAGTAAACCAACATACTAAAATGCTCAGCTAGACTTTGCTGTTGAAACTTAGAAATCAGATACTTCTGCAACCTGAAACCCCTTAGATTTTTATTTTGAAGTCACACATCTCAGAGAAATTCAGACCTAGGATTTTAAATTTTGATCCCTCATTGTTTCCTGTGCAATGAAAGATGGCCTGTTGTGCACTGATCCTGGAAATAATTATGCAATTGCTAAAGTTAACATGCTATGAGTAATCATTGCAATGACCCATAATGCACATAAAATTAAGTGGGCATGTATATCCTAGCTACTTCTAGGCCATAGTTTATTTCATCACCCAATTTCTTTTTAATTCACTTTGTTTGGACTAGCAACGAAGAGCAATAAGACAGGCCTTTGAGAAACTGGTGACAAGATCAAAAGGTGTGAGTCATCGGTTTTGGTCTGCCTCTTTCTACAGTGTATGGGCAAATATTAACTATTAACGTCTTTTCATTTCTAAGAAGTGCCTCTGGCCCTCCATTCACCAAGAGAATTCTCCAAAGACCCTTGTGCTTCAGCAGAAATGCACCAAATTCGTTCAGTCTCCACAAACACCCCTTGTGTGAAACTCACTGCACACTTACAGCCTAAAAGGGACCGTTGGAACTGAAACGCTTCTGTCTTTTCTTGTAACTTCACCAGAAAAAGACTTCATGTTTGGAGTGAAGACCTGAAGGCTTGGCATGGATCCCGGGATAGATGGCAGGGAAGAGACCAGCTTGGAGCTTTCTGGGTTTGTGAGTATTTGGAAGCTCTGATCCTGCAGAAGGGTAAGCCATCACAGTAAGGCATATGATGCTCTGTAGCACAAACACTTTAAGAGGCAGAACTTATGTGCCAGGAATGCAAATTGAATACTGTCCAGCAGCTACTTCGGTAACATGAAATAGCATTGTAAAGAAGAAATAAGTGGCAAAGGAAGAAAAAAGCAAGCAAAATTTTCCAGAAGCTTTTGGAAAGAAGAAATAAATAATATTGTTCCTTACTCAGTGAGGGATATAGAGTGACTGGAAAGACATGAGATAATAAAGGAAAAAAGAAGGTAAGAGAAGCAGGGCAAGGGGGTTACAAATTTTGCTTTCCGGTTCTGCAAAGCACTTAAGTGTCTCCCTTTTGATTTTTGTATCTTTATTTGAAAAGCATGCAACAGAGACAACATAATTCCCTGCTATAAACCTCCCTCTAGAGATACCTTCATGTCATCATTAGCAACATATAGTATCTAGAAAGTCTGGTCTTCCCATCTCAGGATTCTTACTTTCCTTTCTTTTCCATTTCTGGAAGTCAAGTCCCTCCCTAAAGGAAATAAGTAGTAAATGGTACTTCTCTGTCCTTTCCTTATGGGTTCCTTTGTCATCCAAAGGCTTGGAAACTTCCCCTACTGGTGGCAGCACTTAAGCATGGTCCAATTTTATGTGTGAATTTCAGCTCGTTCTCATTCAACCTAGCATTCAAGCACATGTGGAAATTTCAGCTTGTGCGTAAATTCTCCTGAAGTCAATGGGTTGCAAACACGCCTTTTATGTTAAGTGTCTTGCTGAACTGCGTATACTTCAGCATGATTTCCTTAACGCCTGGACTTGGCATGAGTAGCAGGACTCAGTTCTGAGCAGCCGATACCCTGTTACGTTGAACAGGAAATTATGTATATATGCATATGCATACACATTTATATATCTTTTTGGTGCATATACATCCCGCACACAGTGCTTCTGACAAGATATGAGCAGAGTACCTCTTATTCCAAATATTTTATATTAAAATATCATTGGACTAAATTGAAGGAACAAATTACTGCCACAAAAGCACTTCAAAAGCTAGCCTAATTCACCAGGTTTGTTCCAAAGACTTTGGCCTCATGCCTAATGCTTTGATTCACATGACCACTGATGAAATGTATACTTTCTCTACTTTACTGTCCAGACTTTCTCAAGCAAGGAATTGTGATCCTTCAAGTAGCTCTATCATCTAGATTTTGCTCTCCTGTTGTGGGCAGGAGCCCACTATCTCAGACTTGGCTGGCAGCCTGGCCGCCTGCCTGCTGCTGCCTGGGAGCTGCCAGGCAGCCTGTGTTTGTCAGCTGCCTGTGCCGCCTGCCAAAGCCTGTGAGGGAACTGTGTGCCGCTGGCCACCTGGCACGGGAATCCCAACTGCTTGTCACCCATTCCTGAGCCCAGTGACCCACCATGCACCAGAGAGATGCTGTAAAATCTGGTTTCTCCCTCCCCTATTTTTTCACCCTTCATGCAAGGTTAGAGTGGAATGATCCTCTGGTGTGTACAATACATCTTTGCTCAGCCATTCTCCTAGTTTCCCCTTTCAGGGATAAGACAATGTCTTCTGCTGTTCACTTTTGCTAGGAATGATGAAACCTCCCCCTCCCACCACTGCTGCATTTGCCTTCTACTTTCTTCCCCCAGACTGCTATGTACCCCAGATGTCAACCCATTCCTTCACACATGTCATTTATGGACTGGTTTGGGCACTCTTGAGCATGCAGGGAGGGATTATGACAAGTTGCCAAACGGAGGGCAGTCACTGCTATGGCTCAGTAGCACCCTTCATAGCTTCAGCTTTGGCCATCTTGCCAGATGTTACAGAAATATCCAACCATCTTGTAGAATAACGACAAAGAAATTTTAAAAAGGCTTAAGTCTGTCCTCCATGACTACTCATGGCATTAGTATTATTTATAAGCTGAACTTGTATTGAATAGCAGGAGTCTGAATTTTGAAACTCTTGGGATCATCTTCTGTTTCCTAGTCAGTACAGGAAAGTGCTACTGTAATAACAATAACAACACCTCCTTTATAAAAAGAAGACATTTCTAACTCTAGATGCCCTGGCATCCACATTCACCACTTACCTAGTGTGTTCATGCCTCCTGGGAGACGAGCACTTCTTGCAGTTCCCACAGTATGAGCTGCCTCATATGAATTCTGCCAACTTGCCCCTTGTACCTCATCACTGAGACCCTGCACTGGAAGAAGGATTTCCACTTGGCTGTTAATATCGCTCCTCACACTTTTAACCTGAAGTAAATGCTTAATGATATATGAAAGGAATGCAAGAGCAACTGCAGGTTAATGCAGAATTAATTTGTCTGAAGAGGATCAGAGATGTCAGGTTAGCCATGAAAAAGACTGTTTCAAAATAAAAAAAAATAAGGCTGAATAAATAGAAGAAGGAGGAAATCAGGTAAGAAAGAAATAATGGGGAGGCATATTTGTCTGGGCTAGTCTTTTCCCTGTTTCATTGATTTCTTATGCTCTTGTGTTCTAAGCCAAGATCAATTGGGATTAATCAGTTGTGTAGAAACCATTGTGAACTCATTGCAGGCTTTTAGAGTTTAAATTTGTTTATTGAGCACAATTTGGTTAGCATCAGGTGCTGAAGTTACAGACACCAACACTAGCATAGAAATTACTTTATTTAGCTCCCAGTTGTAAGTTTCTATAGCAACTGGGTCCTATAACAGGAAGCTGAATTTCTGGCACATGAATACTTCTGCTGCTGCTAGAGATTGTTAATACAGTATTTTTTGAGCACTCAGCTGTTCCTTAAATCTTTCTAAGCCCCAATCCCACTTTTTCTTTTCCCAAGACCTTTCTTCAGTATAAATCTGCTTGCTTAGTCATACTTGAAACTATATCTTTTGCTCTTAACCTTCCTTTCCTGTCTGTAACATAAAGTCAAGGTTTGGTTTCCCCTAGAATCACTTACAGGGTGCTCTGTGCTGCATTCTCATACTGTGCAAAGTGGTAGAGATGAAGGAGAGGACCAGGGTGCTGAAGCTGTCAGGAGTGTCCGGAATAAGATGTCTCTCATGGACCTACTATTCATTGTGATTTAAACCTGGGGCTGATTTTATGGATGCTACTCATATCCCAGATTCAGAAAAGAATCATACCCTAACCTGAAATAAGCTCATGTGATTTTTGTTAAGGTCAAGAATAAAGCTGTGGCACTGACTTGCAAACATTACAGACCTCATTGCCATTCCTATACTTATTGGAAACTCATGGTTGAATTCCATCAAACTCCTCAACGCATTTCAGTCTACATTACTGAGCTCTGTTTAAAGGCTGCAGTAGTACTCCATAAAGAGAATCGTATTATTGGCGGGTGAACAGATGTCTCTTTTACCTGTGAGACTTCTTTATTTATATATATATTTCACAACTATGAATGGTTTTTCTTTGCAACTAGGTTTATTTGGGTAGGTACAGTCACATGCTTGTATGAGGTGCTAAAAGGAGCAAGGTAAATAATTGTTAACACAACAGAACACACATAAGTGTTTGAGAAGCTCAGCAGTCAACAGGCATCTTGAGATTCCTTTTTTGGTGTGTGGGCTGGTTTTGGAGGCTTTATATTATTTTTTTTTACTTACTTTGCATGTTGTCATTTATGGGCAAAACAATGGCAGTTTGAATCATTAGATGTTGAATCTCTCCAGTAGGGTTTCTGACTTATCTGGTTCAATTCCTTATATGCCAAAGAGAAATTTATTATTCTACTCAAAACTCTCTGGGGACATGCCTTTAGCTGTTCTGGAACCCTCTGTCCCATGAGAATGAGTACTGGCTATCTCAAAGCCACAGAAAACAAATCCTGATATCAATGAAAAGCAAATTTATACTTTGCGACTCAAGCAGAGCACAGAACATATGTTTTGAATAACAATAGCTTTAAGTATCCTTAGGTAGGCTGGCCACTGCAAGTAGAATTTATTCTTGTGATTCTTCACACATGAAAGGAGAGGCTGATGCAGGGCCTCACTTTAAGCACTTTATAGCTGAGAGAGCAGCTCCAAAAGGACTGAGAATAGTGAACACCGCAAGATCACCTGGCTCTGCACTGAAAAAATGCTGTAAGAGTGCTCAGGTTTGTGTGGGTTTCTGCTGGGTTTGGTTTGTTTTTCCTTTTTTAATTTTTCTTTTTCTCTTTTTTTTTTTTTGTTTTATTATTTTTTGGTGGTTTTGTTACAGAAAAGAACTTCTGGGAGGAAATATATTGAATCTACAGTTATCAGGTCAAACCCAGTCTGTGTTGGAAAAGTCTAGATGGCTTGGATATTGGCTGTTTGCTTCTGTTGTTATCTTTCCAATACTATTCACTTTGAGTGCCTCTTATCACTTCTAATAGGGGTTTCTGCTTTTCCATCTGACCTTAATAAAATGGGATCATCCTTCTCAGGTTTCTAGAATTGCTATTTTAAGTGTTGGCAGTTTGAGAATATCTATCTGTAGAAGTCTTTTTCTCCCCCCAAGCCCATCCCCCCCTTTCTTTTTACCTGCTGTTGGGGTTGGTTTCCCTGTCCTAGAATATTGAGCTGGGGCAATGTGCAGGGTATTGCAGTCTGTCAGGGGTGTCCCATCTATCCAGACACATTCCCTCTCCAATAGCTGCAGACATTTCACCTCTTTCATGATAGATCTCTTCCAGACAATTTACAACTTGTTCTCTAAATTGTTAATGCTGAAATCCTGAGTTGCTGGGAGAGCCTACTTTGGAAACAAGAATCAGAGCCCCAGAGCAAACTGTATTTCCCCACAGTGCTGAAGGCAACAGGAGTCTCAGTGGGAAGATTAAGATGCTGGAATCTGTTGCCTTAAATTATTCTTCTGCTCACCAATGAATCATTCAGCACCACAAGCGAGCTCAGCAGGACCTTCTGCTGCCACTGCTCCTTGTGCCCAGAGCACAAACTCAGCAAAGGATATGTTGCCACCATCTTCCGGTAAAACATGTCCCCGTGCAGCACAAAATACTTGTTCTTTTTTGCCCTCCCAGGTTTCTGGCTTCTTTCTTAGCAATCTTAGAAGAGCTTTCTCAAACTGGGAGCTGCAAAGGACATCTCTTTCCCTGTTTGTTTCTTGTTTGGACACAGGAATCATGCTTTAGAATAGAGACACGAGGCAATTTTCCAGGGGATGAAAATCCAGTAACTTAACATATTGTCTTCAGCCTACAACAACTGATGTAGAAAGAATAACAGAAAAAAGGGGTGAAGGGAGGGTAGTATGTGTCACACAGATGTGACTGATTGGACTTTTCAGTATGCTTTTTTTTTTTTCTTTTTAAACAAAGATAATAGGTGTGTGAAGTATATTTCAAGGGCTTTCAGCTTGCTATAGCATTGGTATATCTTAAAAGAATAGAGAAGGCCCTTCTTTTTAGAAGACTGCTCAGGAAGGAAAGAAATAGTAATTGCATCACTTCTGCATTCTTATAGACCTACATCGTTTTTACTCATTAATCTGCAATGATTATTTTCTGCTTAGTTCAGGTCATACTTCAGGTATGAAACACATGACTCGCCGCAACCCATACATTATATAGAAAAGAATTAATTCAGTTTTCTAGAGATGTTAATACCTTCAGATGAGTTCAATAAGAAAACACTTCGGTAATAGATCATAGATCAAATGTATGTATTTTATGATAGCTTCTAAGCAAAATCAGTGAAATACTATGAGATAAAGTGTTCACCCCTACAATTGAAACCAGCTTCCACTTAGTGTTTTCAGTTGTAACTAATCTTGCACTTAACATACTTCTAATGGAAGAAACTAGCTCTAAAACTATCAGAGAGGAAAAGAAAAAAAAGAAAAAGATAAACAGCAGCACATGTGATCTCAGGATATGAATAGAAAACTTCTTGTAGCTCTGGTGCTCTGCATTTGCTCTCCCTTCTTCCCTATATGCAGACTCCTTTTCTTCCTCTGCTCACACTATTAGTTAACAGCTAAGAAGCAGCCTCTAGCAATCTGGCTCCGTCACTGCCTGATAGAGGTGTTGTCTCACCATGTATTTAAAGGAATCAGTGCAGTCGT
This sequence comes from Forpus xanthops, assembly GCA_032466535.1. Taxonomy (NCBI): domain Eukaryota; kingdom Metazoa; phylum Chordata; class Aves; order Psittaciformes; family Psittacidae; genus Forpus; species Forpus xanthops. The sequence goes on along the minus strand of JASSUY010024183.1, from coordinate 242 downwards.
CGTGTCACAGGGGAACAATTCTGTTGCCCATCCTCATTTTCTCAGGCAATGTGCTCCCAGTATGCTTTTGTGCCAGCACCCAACATACCTATAGTTGCATCAAAAACTAGATCACAGTTGTCGTGGTTTGAGGCCCCTCAAACAGTTCTGTGCACCCCCCCCCCCCTTTCTTCCCCAGTCCCGGGGAAATGGGAAGAAGAATCCAAAGAATGCAACTCCCACAGGTTGAGATAAGAACAGTT
>JASSUY010024181.1:0-39118 GCA_032466535.1 Forpus xanthops | reverse complement strand
GGTGGCTCTTGAACCCGTGTATTGAGTTTACCACAGGGTATGCTGGATTCTAAAAGCCTATGCTAGTTAAAAAAAAAAATAAAATCAAGTAGATAATTTAATAGAGCACACATCCATCAAGATCTTATTGACACCTTCTGGCTCCAGAATCTCTGATACCCAAATTGCTGAGCTGTCAGAGTACAGCAAGGAACAGGGAAGCTGATGCTTTTCCTTCTTCCTTAAGAAGCTGTGTTGGTTACCATCAGAAAGGGGCCGGGTGAGATGAGCTTTTCATCTGACTGATCATGGTCACTGTATGTTTTAGACTTAACATTTGGCTGGTTAAGATGTTTGTGGTACATGCAGTTTAGAGTTCTTGCTAATTTTCCAAGGCATTTCAGAGCATTTTCTAACAGTACTGTAAGGATCATTTAAAATCCAATCTACCACCTACAGTATCACATACCATTGAAATTGTGTCTTGCGTAAGGACGGTTATAATGAATACAATTTGGCACTGCTTCTCCTATCACTGTTCACACTGAGAAGTCATTTACACCCTGAGCAATTTAATTGGTTCCAATAGATCACGTTGTGGTAGTGGTACACCACTCACTATGTATATGTGTTTTGAAATTTCCAACAGCTTAGTTCAATATATTTTTTCTGGTGTAAAATTGTGACTTACAGTATTTTTTATGGAAAAGGAAAAAAACTAGAAAAAACAAAAAGAATTGGTCTTATACTACACTACCTGCTTATTAAAAATATAAATGCATTTGTAAAATGTTTGCATTGTACTCATGAAAATCACAATTCAGTAGAAATTCTGCTTCTGCAGATGGCAAGTACTGCAGAGATACAGAAATTATTGCTGTTTATTAAACTTGTTTGAACACTTGAAAAAAAAAAAATCTCACATCAAATTTCACTTACTGTAAATAAAAAAACCTAGCTCTACACTAATTATGAAGTCTTCTACTTCACCTTAATTTAGATATAATTGTGTGATTTACTCATTCTTTATGTCAGTCTTCAAGTGAGACCACTACTTTCAAATCAACATTGCAGATGCAAATAATTGGTTTGAAATCAGAGAGATATTTAAGTATATGTTTACAAACAAGACATTTATAAGCTTAGACTTGTGTGCTTTGCCTCAGCAATGCAGATTTCAATCAAAGCTTCATCCTATTGACATACAAATAAATAGAAAATTAGCGTGGCTTAATGAAGAAACTGCATTAAAGTTCATTGTAGTGTGGGAACTGATATTTGCACCCATTAATCTGTAGTGGTTTTTATTTTTTATATATCCATATATGATTTTTGATTTTCATTTACATTATTTTTATTATATATTATAGTATTATAGATAAATATATACACATGTATACCTATATTTATATATAATATGGGGATTGGTAACAGTAGCTGAGAGGTGTTCTCTCATCTTGGAAATCATGCAACACTAGAGGAACTGAGGTGACCATTCAAATATAAGCTACAGAGTCATGGCTGAGGATCTTGGCCACTGAAAGTAATAGATCACAGGAAAAAGATAGTAAAATAACTATTGACAAGTGTTCACACAATGGTGTGCATATATATATCTTCAGCCTTTGAGGCCTTTAACTTACAAGAAAAAAAAATTTAATGCATGTTTCTTTTTCTCTGAACTCAATTGCTAACAGAAAAGATCAGGATAAACGCATGGATAACTGTGCAATAAAACCAAGATTATGAGCTCTTTTATTTGTATTGCAGACCTTGCTCTACTCTACATTGCAAATCAGTTATGTTTCAGTGGTATAAAACTGGTGAAATGGAGAAGTCAAGTGTTATGACATGAACTTGATGTATGCCTCTTCTCTCACATTGTGTCCCTTGCATCATTTTCTGCACTTTACAAAACGCTTATCACTTCAGATAGTGTATTTTGTCACTTTGTTGTGAAGAGTCATTCACTGTACACAAGTACCACTTAAATCAGTCTAACTCTTTATGTTCTGGGGTAATTTACTATAATCAGGAGAAGTCAAGTCTGGTTTTGAAAGACATTTGAGGAACAAGTTTTCAATTATGTTTACCTGAAGAGCAGTTCATGGCATTCTAAAGTCTATGAATGTCTTCGTCCTATTTACTCTTAAGGTTCACTGAGATCCTGGATGAGATTTTTCTGACCTTTTTTGCATCACATGTTGATGAAATGATTATTTGATGATATAAAATGTTGTGCAGACCACTTGTGGTCGGTATTAAAAATGCTGAGAGAAAGGAGTCAGAAAGACTAATATAGCAAGTAAATCACCATGCCTTTGTGTGCAGATATCGTATGGCAATAAAAAGTGCTCCTGGAAATGATAGAATTTGTCTCTTAGAAGTGGTTCATTGTTATGTTTTGACATATTTTGTCACATTAAAGATTCATGTCTCCTAAGAAAGGATAGATATGGAACCGTGAAATTTCTGTATATAAATTCCTCTTTTAGATGGAGTCATGGTGCCCCGAATTTATCTGAATTTACTCAGATGAATCATGGAAGTATCGTCATCAGGTTGTTGCTTTTCAAATCAAGAAACTTGTAACTAGCAATTTGTGTTTCTACATACATTACTGAAATTGTTAGCTAGACTGCTCTTTTGCATAGTTTTAAAGGATATCTTGCAAGATATATTTTTTCTTTTTTTCTGAAATGATTCATGTAGGCCAGTTTGGAATTCATAGCAGAAAGATTATTTTTTTTTTCTTATGTCAATCATGTCCTTAGTTATGTTTCCAAAAATTTTATAATTGCTTCTCTTTCCATTTGGTTTATTTGCAGTCTTCCTTAGTTTTTATCGGTTAAACAGTGCTTATTGTGCCTGTCTATCCTGAGGAACACAGGCTTAACACACATAAAGGATGAGGCAAGAGAGAATCATGCTCTGCACTGCACATCCCAGTAGGTGTGCTGGTTAGAGATTTGGCTTAACAGGCTAAAAATTGCTGTGAAGGTTCCAAGTTTATATCATCTTCTGAAATGCTGGGCCTTATGTTTGAGACCTAAAGTCCATATGAAGTCTTATAAAAAGATTGTTAACTGCACGATGACCACTACACTCCTTCCTTTCAGCTTGACATGGAGTACCTTTACGTTACAAATCTGCTGGTAGTAGAGTCAGTAGGTTTGAAGTGAGTGCTTATCTTTATTTATATTTAATTCATACAGGTTTATCGAGCAGAAATTGTACCCCTCAAAGAAAAAGTTCATCATGTCAATGAGCTCGCTCATCAATTCACTCCCTCTGATATTCAACTCTCTCAGTACAATCTCAGCTGTGTGGAGGACCTGAACACAAGGTGGAAGGTGCTACAGGTACATATCCTATGACTTTTTTCTTTATGCAGCATTTATGTTGTTTTTTTTTTTTCCCTGTGTGCTTGTTTTTTTCCCTGTGGAGTATCATCACAAGAATACTAAGGAATGAAAGAGGAAGCAGCCTTTCAGTAATTGTGTCCCTGTGAGAAAATAGGAATCAAAGCTGATGGTGCATTTTCATATGCTTCTGAATAATTAATCAAGTAGAAATCAGATAACCCAGATTTTCATACGGTCAAAATTCCCATTAAAATTCAAATAATTAAAATAATTAAATAATTATAGTAATTAAAATAATAGGTTTTTTACCTTTTAATGTTATTATAAATACTGAAACATTTACAAGTTCTTTGGATTTTTTTTTTTGTTTACATATATATATCACATAAATTTAGATTACTTTGTGTAAGCTTGTGATAAAGACTTCAAATGTGTATAGTTTTTCCAAAATGCTCTGTATCTTAGCTTAGACTTCTAGGAACAGTGTTCATGAGAAAGCATACATAAGTATGCATGTACTGGTAACTGGTGATGTATGTCCCACAGCAGAGGTGTAATGTTCAGATTAAGTGAAGGTAAATGCAATTAAATTGACTTCATCAAGCACTGTATTTTCCTCACTATTTTTTTGCTACATCATTGATTCACATTTTGAAATTGTGTTCTTGTATTCAGCTTAATATGTTGTAAAAAATGGAGGAGTATGGAGGTTAATAAAATGCTTTGCCTTCATTGTAAAAAAAAAACCCAACATTAGCAATGAACAAAATTGAACCAATTCCTTCCTGTCCTAAATACAGATAAAAAAAAAACCATGGTTCTGTCAACTCTAATAGTCAGCAAGAGGTTATTGCTTTTTTATTGCTTCTCCAAAAGAAATCTCTTGGTCCTGTGGCACCTCTGGTTTATCATCAGTTCATGAAAATATTAACAAGATTTTTTATTTTTTCCTCCTAAATCAGCAGTTTCCAATAAGAATCGTAGTTTTAACTAAAAGATCACTAGCCCAAGATCTTTGCTCATTAGTATCTACTTTTTCCCAGATCCTCAGGATAGAGTTCATGAAATGTTATTAAAACAGATCAATAGAAATCTGGAACACAAAATGAGTATTCCCAAAAGGTTTCTTCCATGTACTGAAGAAACCCTATCTGTTTAGTTGTTTTGTTGTTTTGTTGTGTTTTTTTTTTTTTTTTAATGACAGATGATTAAGTTAACAAATTATTTATGTTTCATTGAGAATCACCTTATTTCACTAATAAAATAGTTAACTAAATTCCAATTTTTTGATGAAATGTACTTCGTTATTTCAGCAGGAAATAAGGGAAAGCTGGTTGATTATTCAGATTGAAAGCATCTAGGATATAAAATAGTGAAAAAGAAAACCTGAGAGAAAGCGTGAGATAAATGTTTTGTTCATATAATTTGTGAAAGCAGTAAACAGAAGGCCAATTTGATAGTCTGTTTAAAAAGATACAGAGGAAATCACATGTTCACACACATTTCAGCAATAATATGCTCTTTTTCCACAGAGCATGGGAGATGTTGTGAACAACTCACTTTTCATTGTAAATTATTGTCTCAATTTGTCAAATCCAAAGTATTTGGAAAGCAAAACGCTTCACCTTCTATATAGATAGCTATTTTGAGGCAGTAAGTCAGAGTGAGATGTTAGAGCTCATAGAAGGGATAGATAATTGGAATATCATTGTTTACTGTCTTTTTCCTATTTACCTAACTGTCATCTGGAAGATATGGAAAGCAAGGTGAAAACACACCAGTAGGTTTCTTAAACATTTCCTGAGGGAAAAAGACATAAATAACTTTGAAGGTTTATCATGTACAAAAGGCCAATATGTTACCTCTGGAAAGAATACATCTGTTACTATAGTACAATTTTTATACCTAAAAGGGAGCAGAGTTTGAGACACATTGAGATCCAGAGCTTATTTTTGTTAGAAGAGAATGTTTCAGTTCAAAGGGATGTACAATTATTAAATCCAGCTATTCCACATGTGAAGTCAGCTGGACATTGACACTCACACCTGTGTGAGTGGCACTTTTTAGAGTATTATATATTGCTCTGTGTTATGGTCACACTTACGTGTGTATGACCAACGCTCCAGTTAGGTATGGGTGCTATTTATAGAAAAATTTCAGCCACACAGTAAGAAAAGCAAAAATGCAAATACTTTTTGTTTCATGCAGAACTATTCTACTTCCAAAATAAGTTCTTATTATTTGTTTCTGCCTTTTTTTTCCTGAAATTAATTGGCTTTCTTATACTAATGTCATATAAAATATCTCCTTAATACTTTAGTCCTGTCATCACTTTTTCTATCACTTTCAGTGTTCTATGTATTTTCATTTGTCTTTATGCTACCCATATTTTCTCTCTCGCTTCTATTAACTCCTTTTCTTCAGAAAGTATTTCTTCTTTTATTCCTATTCTTTTCTGCCTTTACACATCTTACTTTCCTTATTTCAATGTTTTGTTTTGTGGTTTTTTTTTTTTGTTTGTTTGTTTTTTGTGGTGTTCTTTTTTTTTGTTGTTGTTTTTGTGGTTCTTCCTTTTTTTTCCCCAGTTGTAATACTTCTTTTTCATTGCTCCAAGGTTAGAGATCTCTCTTCCTCCCCCGCTGCCTCAGCCCCATTATATTCCTAAAGAGGAAAATATTTCATACTCATGTATCTCATTTCCTACAAAATATCACTGCAGGAAAACTATACAACAGAGCCTTCTGTGCTGTTGCTTGTGAGAAAGAAACCCATTTTGAGTTATGTGGGGAAAAGTCTGTCAGGATATAAGGTTTATCAGATCTGAAATAATAGGGAATTTTAGTGTTAATGAGTTGCAGAGTATTGTGTAGAGGATGAAATGATGTCTTCTTTGTTGTTTTACTAATACTGGGACTTTATAAGACCAGAAGAGGAAGTGTATCATTTAAAGCCAAATCTTACAGAGAGATAATATCATATTCATTTTACAGACATAAGGCCAAAAGTATTCAGTCATTGGCAGTATTGTACAGTTTGTACAGTGAGATTAGAAATATTAGTGAGTAGTATTAAATATTGTTGGGGAATCTTCACAGAACCTAATTTATATTCTGCAGTAATGTATGTTTGCCATTAATTTACCTTTTTTTGTGTTCGATCTTAGTGAAGATACACAGGAGTATTAGTGGAAGAAAATTGTACGGAAAGCACTCAACCAATTACAGACTCATACAGTCCTGGTTTTGTAGTGCTATGTGGAAGTGCATTTCATTAATGAAAGCTAATACACACAGCTCAGTCACTGAAAACAATATCATCCTATGTGGAGTCTAAGCAATGTGAAAATAATTAGCCTCATGCCTTTAAATGAGTACTTTTGAGGAAAATACGCTGTTTATTTTTCCATTTTTCTTAAACATGAAAGGAGATGAAATCTCTCTAGGGAGCTGTTTGTTATGAATTTCACAAGGATCTCTTATGTTCAGATCCTGTGTGCTTCAAACAGTATTTGTAATGAGATCATCCTAGGGGAAAACATGTCTGGCAAACTTGCTTACTCCTAGTTGATGTTTGAGGAGCTATGGAGAACAGTTTGGTGGAATTTACGTCCACTTTACTTTGGTCAGAGATCTATTTGGTGTAACACTGGTCAAAAAGCAAAGCCGCTGACATGTAAAAGAATTTACAAGTATCCCATGGGGAACATAACCTTCCATTATCAAGAAAGTTGTTGTTGGTTTAAATCAAATTCTACCTACTCTTGTTTGGAATAGTACCTCTAATATGCTAAAAAAATCTAATAAGAACTGTGTTTCATCTAAAATAATGGGATTTTAGAGATGTTGTTTTGGTATTTGTGTACCAATGCTTTTAGTTTAGCAAGTTGTAATGTAACTCATAAATACGATTTGTGAGTGCGTCTGTCCATAAGAGTGGGCCTAACGTGTCTTGTTTGCAAAACTAACCAGGCTGGAGGGAACAAAAGTATGCATTTGAAGCCCAGAAAGCCGACCATATGCTGGGCTTCATCAAAAGGAGTGTGGCCAACAGTCAAGGGAGGTGATTCTGCCCCTCTACTCTGCTCTCCTTGCACTCCACCTGCAGTACTTCATCCAACTTTGCAGCTCCCAGGAAAAGAGGAATGTGGACCTGCTTAAGTGAGTCCAGAGGAGGGGCCATGGAGATTATCAGAGGACTGGAGCACCTCTCCTCTGGAGACAGGCTGAGAGAGTTGGGTTTGTTCAGCCTGGAGAAGAGACTCCAGGTGTTTCAAGACCTTAAAAAGCAGTCTTCCAGGGGGCCTACAAGAAATCTGGAGAGGGACCTTTTACAAGGGCATGTAGAAATAGGACAAGGAGGAATGGCTTTTAACTAAAAGAGAGTAGATTTATATTAGATTTTAAGAAAATATTCTTTAGTATAAGGGTAGTGAGATGCTGGAACAGGTTGCCCAAAGAAGTTGTGGATGCACTATCCCTGCAAGCATTCAAGGCCAGCTTGGGAGGGGGTTTTGAGCAGCCTTATCTAATGGAAAGTGTCCCTGACCATGGCAGGTGGGTTGGAACTAGATGATCTTTAGGGTCCCTTCCAACCCAAATTATTCTACGGTTCTATTATTCATTTTAGTACTCATTAATTTATTTTTATTTGTTTGCCTTTCCTCTTTTTTTAGAATAGCTTTTTACTTACATCATCTGTAAATAGCTGAAAAACAAGGTGACAACTTTTGTAAATATATGGACCTAAACCTAGTTTATCTATAATTACTAATTAAGGCATTACTAAAATCACAGTTCTTTTCAACCATGAAATTAAAAATTATTTTAGTAGTTGCAAATTTCTTCTTCCCAGCAGAGGGGGATTTTAATCCTTTTTGGAAATTGAGTTTTCCCATCAGACTCCTTAGTTATGATGCTGTTTTTTACATTCTGTGAGAACTGGTACTTCTGCCAAATCCACAGTTGTCATGGCTCTTTAATGGTCTCTTATTTGTTTAATGGGCTATGCTAGTTGGCTGTAGAAGTCATGCACCCGCATATTTTGATTCATTTCAGTAAGTTTGGGTCTCAGTTTTGCTAAGTGTTTGCAAATGTATGCATATAAATTCGTTTTATAGTCATTCATTCCTAAGAGATCCTATTTATTCATTTCCAGCTATCTGGATTGGACTTCAATTCCTCTAATAAAGTGCGTATCAAAAATTGTAAGGATTCCTTCCTGAGTTGGGAGAACATCTTCATTGTTCTTTATGGCATGTTTAGGGCAGTCAGTGAAAGAAAGTGTGTATTTAAGTATAGACAGGCATCGTTATCATCAACAACCAGCAGGAATACTAATAAAAATATATTGAAGTTATGACATTCTGTGCAATGAATTTCAGTTTGCTGAAACTGTAAACACTTTAGTAATTTTTCATTACAGAAGCTACATATATTTTAGAGTTTTGTTAACATTTTTTGCCTTCCTTTACTTTGGATTTTTTTCCTGTATGAAGATTTGCTTTGAAGAACCATGCAAAATAGCAATTTATCCTACTTTATATTCTCATTTCAGTATGCATTTATAGATTTATTTTGAGGTACAATTCTGTTTATCACACATGTATGTGGGTATATAGGATTATAAAATCTAAAAATGTAAGTACAAAGAAAAGCGCTTAGAATTTATCAAACGAAAGAAAATATGATACACATGCAACTTCATTTTAACACTCTGTTGTACAATCCTTGTATACACAATATGTTCTGTAAGGTCTCTGATTTATCTGATTGATGGATAAATGATATGAAGAGAATAGGCATATTAGTTAATATCTGTTCATCTTGTTTCCTTGTAAAATAAGACTTCTGCAATTTACTTCCACCTGTCAGCAGTTATAGGTTACGTTTGGCAGCACACATCTATATGAGTCATACCAGCCTATATTTAGGATACCAGGGAAAACAAAGATTATGATACTGTTGAAAAATTATTCACTGGAAACCAACATCCACTAGTTCTGTTGCTTTTTAGTCAAGCAGTTTTAGGAAAATCATTCTGTTTATAGCTCTTTAACTGATTTACTAGCCAACGTAGAAACTGTACTGAGGGTGGAATTATTCATGCTCTCTTAAGTTCATGATCCATGATACCTGTGCATCTTAAAAACATGAATTAAAATTATCTCTGTAAAAGTCCCTTTGATAAGGAAAGTGGAAGTTACATTTGGAAAATTAAAGCTCCAAGTTCCAGTCCTACAAAAATATGTAAACTGTGGGTGTGAGGAGTTTTTACCTTGAATGCTAAAATTGCACAGATAGTTTCACTTTTTTCAGTTGATTCCAATTGAGAGATTTCCAATTTGAGTGAATATGGCCTGATTTTTTTCAGCTCCCTTCTAGGTGTATGACCTGGTTCCAATCAGCTATATTTAGGATGTTCATTATGAAAATTAGGGGTGGAGAAGGTGTTAAGGTAAGAACACGTAACAGTGAAGAGCTGGGAAGTGCACAAAGTTAACAGGCGTCATAATACTGAAAATTGAACCTTCCAATTATAAGTCATTCTCCAATCCTGACTTCCACATCATAGGTCTTGCCAAAATGTAATCAACTCTCAGAGCTCATAATTTGTGAGTTAGATTTTAAAATGTGATAGGATAGGACAGGATCGCTTAGGGTAGGGTAGGATACATTATCACCTGTCTGGTGATGCCAGAATAATGATGAGTCTTTGCAATTTCTGGTTCTGCTCCATACCCTGGAGAGGATATACTGTGCTGCCATAGATCGTCCGTCCATTTGTGCCTGCTTGGTCTGAAGTGAGGTTAAAGCAGATGTACCAAGTTTGCTTTGAATGTGGAACATATTTGTTGCAGATAGTGTTAACAGAATTTAAGAGCTGTCCTGTAAAGGCTTTCTCTAACATGATTTTCAGAGGATTGTAACTCAGTGAAACCTTAATGACTGTCATTGGAAGCAATATAAAACCACTTAGATTCCAAGTATCAGTGCCAAAGTATTGTTAAGGATTTTTAGAGGGAGTGCAAAACTAGCAAAAAAATATTACTCCTTCTCCTCATTTTTACTAATGTCATCTTCTGAAATACTATGATTTATTTTTTTTTTTAGAATAAACTTCATTTAGGGTGATAAAAAGAGCAGGGTACAGAAATAATATGCAAATTTCCAGTGCAAAAGGTTAATGTTAGTCCATTTTTTTATTTTGTTGACTCATTTTGTATCTTTCTGACTTACCAATTACTTATATTACTACAGATATTTTTATATCAGGCTGTCTACTTTCAGATTACAGAAAGCTTTTACAATCTTGAGGCTAAGCGATATTTTGTGCTGTTTTCTAAATCTATCTGCTTCTGTAAGACCATAAGTAAGGTATTTATACCTGTCATAATTTAAGCCCAGATGTAACTCAGCACCACACAGCCGCTTTCCTACTTCCCCCTTCCTCCCCCCACTCCCAGGGGGATTGGGAGGAGAATCGAAAGAAGGTAACTCCCACAGGCTGGGATAAGAACAGCTGAGATAAGCACAGTCCAGTAACTAAGGTGGAACACAAACCACTACTTCTACCACCAAGAATAATAATGATAAGGGAAATAACAAGGGAAGAGAATACAACCACTCACCACTCGCAGACTGATACCCAGCCCAACTGAGCAGTGATCAAACCTGTCTAACAGCCCCCAGTTTATATAGTGAGCATGAAGTGCTGTGGTATGGAATACTTTGGTTAGTTTGGGTCAGGTGTCCTGTCTCTGCTTCCTCCTGGCATCCCCTCCTCCTCCTCCCTGGCAGAACATGAGATTCAGAAAGACCTTGATAAGAGTAAACATTACTGGGCAGCATCTGAAAATACTGATTTTTATCAGCACTGTTCCCAGGCCAAAAGTCAAAAAACACAGCACTGCACCAGCTACTAAGGAGGAGAAAAATGGCTGCTACTGCTGAACCCAGAACAATGCCATTTTAGAAAGTTCTATTAACAATAGTGTTTAAAATACTAAAAATATCATTAGCATTAAGTTGTGACACTATTTTAAAACCAGCTTTTCTAAATGATTTATATCTTTTCCAGAATACTTTTGCAAGGTGCTCCCTAAAATTGCCATTGTAGTTTTTATCAGAGCTTAGGTAAAGCTGAATATTATGTCCTTAAATGGAAAATTCTGGGCAGTGCAGAAGTCAGGTAATGGTATGTTAACTGTAGAGGAGGGCATTTTAAAATGGCTCAGCTCCTGATATGTGCAAACCCTTTTATAAAACACTTTCTAATTTGGGTCCACCCGGCACAACACTGGCAAAAAAAGTTATTTTAAGATGTTCATTGCTTCCTGTGGCTCATCTAAGCTATCCTATTTTTGTGCTAGTTGTTCTTTTATAAAACACTGCCATTGCAATAGCCTTTAGAAATACGCCTTTTAGTTGCAAGAAGAAACATCATATAAATTATAGTTCTTGATGCAGAGCTTGCAATTCCACTTTTTATTTATACCCAGGTTTTTTTCTTTTGTACCTGGGGAATCATACAGACATCCAAATACTGTGTTATAGATATGAATTCTTTAGGATATGCCATTTTGTTTGGGAAGCCTCAAGTGTGCAGGTTTGTGAGGATGATTCTTGGGGTAGAGTTAATTTTCTTCATAGCTTTTAATATGAGGCTGTGTTTTAGATTTTTGCTGGAAACAGCATTGATAACACAGGAATGTTTTAGCCATTGCTGGCAGAAACACTGCTCACACAGAGCCAAGGCCTTTTCTGCTTCCCACCCCACTCCACCAGTGAGTGGGATGGAGGGGTCACGAGAATTTGGGAGGGGACATAGCTGGGACAGCTGACCTCAGCTGACCAATGAATATCCCAGACCATATGGGGGTCATGCTTAGCCTAGAAAGCTGAGGAAAGAAGAAGGAAGAAGGGGGGGACATTTGAAGTGATGGCATTTGTCTTCCCAAGTCACTGTTACGTGTAATAGAGCCCTGCTTTCCTAGTGATGGCTGAACCACCTGCCTGATGAATGAATTCTTTATTTTGCTTTGCTTGCATGCGTGGCTTTTACTTTACCTATTAAACTGTCTTTATCTCAACACGTGAGTTTTTTCACTTTTACCGTTCCAATTCTCTTCCCCATCTCACTTGAAGGGAGTAAGTAAGTGAGCAGCTGTGTGAGGCTTAGTTCTTGGCTGGGGTTAGATGACAAGACTGAAGACTCTATTAGACATTCTCTTCTATTTTCTTAGTTGTACAAAGTTGTTTCTCTGCTGCTGGTCAGTTTGTTTTAAAACAAAATTAATAGCATGACTGAAAACATTAAACAATCTAGACAAAGAAGGCTAAGTCTACATGTAGGTAGTACCTGATTTCTTATATTAACCTCAAGTTTCTTCTGTCCTTTTTCCCCCAGTACTCTCATTTATGACTCTTTTTCATCTCTAAAAAAAAAAAAAAATTAGTTCTGTCCCACTTACCTGACACGTAGCTGATAATACAGCTCTGTTTCAGCAATGCAATGATTTTTGGGGTATTGAGAAGAAATAGAAGCATGTGTGTCTACCATAAAAAAACTTTGTGTTTCTTGTGCATTCCAGCATTTCAGCTCCTTATCTCAAAACATCACATTTCAAATGCTGAATTGACTTTGTCTGTACTTTCATTAGCCAAAGAGCTAAGGTAACTGAATTTGACTTGCACATCAGCTGTCATAGGTAGCTGCAATATATCCCTGAATCTGGCAAAGTTTAAAGCGAAAGGGTTTACATCTTTCTCATAAAGCCTTCATAACTTTATTCAGTTGTGAATTACACATGAAATATTGTCAGATTGATATGGTGTGCTGCAGAAATCTTGAAGGCTTCCTCTTTTAAAAAGTCAAGATCTAATCCTTTTTGTTCAACAGTGAGCAGGAGGTCAGCTCCCAAGTAACTAAACTTTCTGAAAGACAGAGGCAAATCCATTTTTATGATCACAAATTTTCTCTGTCAGCACCGTGCTCCCACATCGTTAGAGTGTGCTCAGTAATTCCACAGCTAAGGGGATAAGCCTGTAATGTTCAACAGTGCCAGATCATGCTGATTACCTTTGCCAATGACACTCAACATAATTTTTTGAATTATTTTAACCTCCTTGTGCATGAATTTGCATTCTTTTAGATAAGTATCCATTTATGGACCAGAATGGGATATTATGAAACTTCATTAAATTAGGATGAATTTGTGTTGACTTGGTGTAAATCATAGTAGCTTTTTAATCTTAGTGTTGTTCTGATAGTTACATAGTCTAAGGGACAGTCCTATTCCCTAGAAAAGGGGGCCAGTGAACAAACTTTATTTAATGTAAATTTCTGTTTATAAGTTTTTATTCTTGCACAGGCCGAGGCTCCTGGATTGCAGCTAATGGAGTATTTGTGATGTGAGCTGCACTACAGTATGTGGAAAGGGCTTTGGACACAAACTGCAACTGTATATTTTTCATCATGTTTATTGAAATCACAATTATATTTGAGGAAAGCATGTATGTTGTAAAATCTACTTCTGTTAGTCAGTGAACATATTCTGGAAAAACAAATCACAGACTCTTTAGCATAACATTTGCATGCTATTATATGTTATTCAGTGGTTACACTGCTCTGTTAAATAGTAGTTACAAGGTCGGCTTTAGATTGATATGTTAAAACTTAAGCCTTCATGGGCCATTGGCTTTGATTCCTCTGCCATCCTTCACAGCTGTACCAAATGTTATCCCTGTTGAGCTTTCCTAGCTCAGATATCCTTATGTGACCCAGGAGCAACATTTGTGGGGTTTTTTGTTTCAGAAGAAAAACCCTTATTGTACAGTTTATCAAAGAACATCCTAGGAAAGATGTAAAAGCTGAAAGAATAAAAAGCCTGATTTGCTGTTTATTGAAAGCTAATCAATTCTTAAGCCTTTAGGTAGGAAATATCATTCTTTCCTGATCCTTCTAGCTCTCTGAAGGAATAGTCCTGAAAAGATGTATTCACAGTTGTACACGAAAGATATTTCATGAGCTCCTGTGCTATATTATTTACGTGATCAGTATTTTCACACAGCAGTGGTACTGCTAAGAGATACTGTATTTCACTGTCTCTTTCATACTCAGACAGGCTCAAGCTTGCCAGAGATTTTTTATTTTTTTCTGAATGAGCATATAACTAACAGATGTTTGGTTTTGGCTTCATGTCTACATTCTTTGAAAGCTGGAGAATTAAATCGCTGACATTCAGACAACACTAATTCACATATCCAGGGAGCCTAATTTGCCATCCCTGAGATCCTGATTCCTGGTGTTCATGGGTTTAAAAACCATTTCAGTGGCACAATATAAGAATAGGCTGGGGAGTTTCAATAGTATGCTCCTGCTAAACATAATCACATTTTATAAACATCTGCGTCATTACTGGTGTGATTCATCTCTAAGCTGTATACAGCTGTGTTTCCAGTTTCAATTAACAGTCCCTTAATTGCCTATCCAACTCGTGTTACTAATTTAGTTAATTTATTCATAATTAAGAGTATTCTATTTTCTACGAAGGTTTGTTGAGCATAGTACATAATAAAAAATTAAAAACCCCTAAGGCCGAGGGATCTTGTTTCTTACAATACTCACATCAGAGCAAAAATGTTATTCACACACCTAGAGAGGAAGACAAGATAGAAAGGCCATTTTTTTTTTCTTACTGTGGAATGAGAAACCTTTGGAATGGTTTTGCTTTGTGTTTGAAAGCAAATGACAGTATGAATGTGCTCTTTTGTTCTTTTTTGCCCTTCTCCCTTTTACTCCAAATGTAATGCAGTTCTGTAGTTTAGACTGATATAGCAGGTTTTGATATGTAAAAAGAAATGGTAACACAGAAAAGGGTGTTATAAGAACAGAGGTATATATAAGAGATATTAATCGTCCTGCCTTGTGCATTTTTGTCATCTAACATTTATATTTTAAAGTACAATGTATTTAAAAGGACTTGTTTGATTAGGAACTATGAGATAACTTTAAATTAAGCCTTAGACACACTCATGTGGATGATCAGGTCCGTCATTAATATTATTTATCAAAGGGAGTGTTTGCTTTTTAGAAAATATCTGTTGCATATCAGTACAAGAATATTATGTGCAAAAATGGTTTTAAAATCCTGAGGAATAAAAACAAAACCAAAAACCTTCTTGAAGTTGTCTAGAGTCTAATGATATCCTTCACTTACCATATCAACAGGGCTGGTTACAACTCTCCAGTTCTTTGTAAACATATGGAATGCCCTACTGGGATATTCATTCTATGAAATGTCTACAATATTAAGGAGTTGTATATATAAATGACTCTCTTCAAAAAAAAAGAGAAAAAGAAAAGGGGGAAAATAATATAAAATAAATCATCTTTAGTATGAAGATTTTTTAGATATTTATGTGTTAGTGAGCAGGTGAGCAGAGCATTTAAAAATCAGAATCCTTTCTGGAAAAGAGTTAGAAATTCAGGACAGTTGACCCTCTTAAAAAAAAAAAAAAAAAAAAAAAATTGTTAATTGTTTGAGATAAGTATTATTTTGAGAGTAGGCTATTATACTGCTGTAACTTGAAGTAAGCAAAGGGCTCTCAAAGTTGTATAGAGAACATAGACGTAGTTTGATCAATATGTCTCAAGCAGAGCTGCAGCTTTTTAATCCCTTCTAGCTGCAAATCACAGTTGTTTGCTGCTTTTTCCTTTAATCTTCCCCTTTCTCCAATATCCTTGATACTTTTTTTTTCCCCTCTCATTGCTCTTTTTCTCCTTGAAGCTTCCTTTCTTCCTCTTTGTATAAGCTTCTCCTTGTCTGCCATACCATCTACAGTTATACCACTACTTATTAAAAAGAAGCTAGCAAGAAATTCACTAAATAAACAAATAGAGAACACAGCTAGGAAAAAAAAAAATAATCTACCATAGGAAAAGAAAGGGATGGAGAGAGGAAAAAGTCAATGTAAGGTGCAGGTGAGGTAGGCTATTAGTCATGGCAGTTTTACAAATCACAAACTTTTGCCAAGAAATCCCTTAAGACCACAGTTAGTGAAAGATACAGATAAGCTCTAAACAGGCTTCTCAACCTCTTCAAAGCAGTCTCATATTTTTTTCTTGTCAAATATTAATGCTGGAATGTAACCTTCTGGAGATAATAAAAGTTTGAACCATTTCAACCCTTTAGCTTCATGCTCTGTGTATTTAGCAAATAGAATGACAGTTGCAGTGCTAGCCTTGCTGTATGAATTCCAGTCTACCACACCTTTTTTGATTAAAATGGATATCTGGGTTAAAGGAGATTATAACAATTTGCCAGAGTCTTGTTTCACTGCAAGCTCAAGGTAAGAGAAGGGCGATTCAAGTGTCTGCAGAATGATAGATCAGCGCACACTGATCAGTCTTCAAACTTCTATGGATTTTTACTACCTTTGTTATTTGCATACATTCTCCAGATTTTACTAAGTAAAATTTACCCTAAAAGATTTACCCTACATAGTGCAATGGTGGACCTCTCAGCTATCTGGACATGTCTTTCTTTGGATCAGCCAATACCTAAAATGTTCATGTGAATGTCTACTCATTATGTAAAACAAGTGTTGTAGTTTTGAGACACTCCCATGTGGGGAATAAATCTATATTTAACTGACCACTAAAACATCCCAGCCTGGGCCTGGCCAAAAGAGAAATCAGTCAGTAAACGATCAAGAAAAGGAGAGGGATCATTTAGACCACCAAAAGACCAGATGTATTCCAGTCAAGAAAAAGCAGTGTGCCCCTCTGATAGGATTTCCACATCTGCTCTTGAATATAAGTGCAAGTGCTGCATGCCTTACCTATGCTTGGTCCTGTTTGCTTCTGTGGAAGGTACATACAAAGTCAGCAGGATTTATCTCCCTGTTTCCTGCTCATATCAATCTGTTTTCCTTCACTTGTGGAAAATCTTCATTGGTTCTTGACCTGTTGTACTAAATGAATAAGTCTGTGCAGATTTGCACACCTAGATTGTTTCTGAAGTTTCTGTGTGTGCTGTCCTCCCACTCAGAGGATTGTATAAATCCCACTAAAGCATCGGTCTTTCAAACTACTTCAGCAAGTCTTGGTTGTGGCTGTGGGTTTGATTCTTTTTTTTCCCTAATATTTGATGCATAGGTGAGCTTCTAGAATTTTAATTATGTCTCTATCAGATGAGCTGCAGAAATGTAAAAGAGTTTTGGGTGAGATTTTAATTTTAGATAACATCTTAATTAACTGCATTTGTAAAAACTAGTGCAACTATAATTAAATATCTCTACATTAATTTAGTTATTTAATTGAAAATTTATTGGGATAGTCACTATAATTTATAATTCTTCCTGTTTGAGGTTCTTAAATAAGAGAAAATAATAACTTTTTTAAAGATGTATTTTAGCATTTGCTAGATTTCTACCAACTTTTTTTTTTTTTTTCTAAATAGCAAGAAGGGTTTTTTTTTCTTCAAAATACATATTCTGGTTTATGGATTTTATAACAGGATTGGGCATCTGAAATCTCAACCTATAAATGTTGGTGGAAGAAGTATTTTTCTGTTCTCATATGTGTTGATGCTGGTTTGTTTGTATTCCATGTTAGTTTTTGTCCTTTTTTCAATGTCATATTGATGCTAACTTGTACTACTACAAAACTACCACTGGCAAGACTTTTCAGGGCACAGGTGTGTTTGGATTAGTTGTAAAGCACATGGAATGCTGTTTGAGTTCTGGGTCTGCAAGCTTCTGTGTTGTCAGAGGTATAAGTGGGAAAGCAGGTCCTGTGAGGAGAGAAGGGGCCCAAGATAATTTAGTCCTTTTGGAGTCTTTCATAGGATCCCACACATTTCCAGCACAGAATCTAGCTTCTCTCCTGTTCCCCACTCTGCTCTGAGCATTGTGGAGAGGCAAAGAGAGGCTGCAGCACCACATATTATTAGAGCACAGCTATTTAATTCAAACTCTGCTTTGGGTGTCCATCTCTTTTCATGACCCAACAACTCCAATTAGCTTCCCTTTCCAAACCTATACCTACGATCAAGTGATAGCACTCAGAATTTCCAGTAGCATATATTTTCTTCTAATTCAAATTATTTCTACTGCCATACATTTCCCTTACAATTGAAAAATGAATTACATTGATGCTTTGCCAAAGAGACTGTTCGTAATAATTTTCTTTTCCTTCCCAACACCTATTGCATGCATCAGTTTCATAAATGGTAACTTGAAGTCTTTTTAGCACAGCTGGATATTTTCATTGATTCTTTTAATCTCAGCATCATTCATTAGACTTCCTTCATCATTTTGTCTGCAGTGCACTTTACAGAATGCTAGGATCTGAACAACAAAATAGAAGAAAATGTACAAGGACTTCAGGTCCTTCCAGTATCATATCTCTCATATTATAAATTTGAGACAAAGCAAAAAACCCCATTTGCCTGCTTCCTTGAGGTACCTGCTTATCTTAATTTATTCCATGCTGACAAATAAACAATGAGAAGCTGTGCTTGATTGTTCCAATGCTCCTTGGGATTTGCATTACTACTGCAATTCCACATGGTCTTTAAAGTAAATACAGGCTGGCATTTAGAAAGACTCAGGTTTGCTTTTCAGTACACACATGAATATTATGGTCTCTGTCCCACAACCTCACCATTTCCATCAGGTTAACTACACATACATGCAGAACTTTTAATTCTCTCCTGCTCATTGTTTTAGGAAAAAGCAATTTTGCCATCAAAACCAACACTACTTCAAGTATTTCATAATTAAATTTTTTGTAAAAACTGAAAGTGTGATTAGGACAGAACAACTAAGCTGCTTTTTTTTTTTAATTTTATAAATTTTAAAGTGTAAAGACTTTGAAATTATCTAAGTAAAACTACAAAAAGGTTTTTAAAAATAATATTACTGTCTGTTTCATTTTTTTTCTACATGTTAATTTTGTGTTCCAGAAAATGTAACCAAATTTTGAGCCACTATAAATGTAAAAATGCTGTGCATAATATAATTAGTTTATATTGTCAAAGAAAATAATATGCATGAAATAAAGTACTTCCTGTTTAGGTGATTTTTTTTTTTTTTTTAAAAAAAAGAGCTTCCTCGGACGTGTTGGAGAGAATTTAACTATTCATAATTTAGCAGACTTCAACAAGAACATTTCTAAGCTGGTCAACATCTCAGATCTTCTTTGGGGAGTATTACCTGATTTCCTTCTCCTAGTTATATGATGGAAATTATTGACTAAATAATGGATTTTGGATAAATGGTGAACAGTCTTTCTGTATTTTTCTTCTTTTCTGTCATAGAAATGCTTTATTTGTGGTACAGCAGGTTTTTTGAAGGGAAGTTTGGTTGTGATGTATTCTTAAAGTGCTCAGGAAAGTAACAGTAAGAGAGTAATTTTCCATGAAGACATACATAATATGTAAAACAGAAAGTTGGGTAGGACATTAGGTTTATGAACTTATGAGGCAGTTTTCTCAGATGTAGGAAGTGCTTCTAAATGAACCAAAATAACTTGTTCAACAGAAAGTCTGAAGAAATGAACAACATGGTTATGATCTCAGCATACTCTGCCAAGTTATGAGACGAGTGCTGCTGCTGCTAGGACAGTTGCTGTAGTTTCAGTGTCTCTGATAGTTGATGTAATGTCTGCAGACTGTTAGAGCTATAAACTTACAAATCCAGAAACTGGTGTCAACCGTGCTCTTTCTAACAAAATATGCATTTCTTTTTAAAGGCCGTTTTCTAACAAAGAGTTAACATTCAAATCTTTCATATTACCTGATTGGTATAGAGCATATCTTGATAGTAATAATAATAGTGTCTTCTACAGTAATATTCCAATGGACTGCATTTCTTCTATACCATCATATCAAGAATGTTTATCCTACATCACACACGAAGATGCCAAGGCATGTCTGGCATTAAGCATTTTTTAAGCTTCAATGTTTAACATACCATTGAACCGCAGAAAGATCATGAAAGAGGCATCAAATCTGCAGCTTATTCAATAGCTTTGAAGCACTGCTGAATTCAAACCTGCCTTTCTACCAGATATGAAGTGATCAAATGATTGTGATATATATTTTGTGCTGCCTTTCAAATAATAAGTAATACTCAAGTCTGATTAGTTAGTAATGCTTTGGGTTTACAAAATTATACAGTCTTATTCTGATTTACAAAAGGTGGTCTAATCAGTAAGATTTTAATTTCTCTGTGTTTACTGCTGTTCCGTTTGATCTTGTTAATTCTCACTGCTTAATAGTACTAAATATTTAGTCCCCCATTCTTGGCTTCTAAGATCATAGTTTGGCCAACAGACAGACCTAATATGGTCTTATGATGAGAACTGTTTTGGTATCCTAAGAAAATAAATTCATAGTGTACGAAATCCAATTTTTAAAACATGACTTCCACTGTTCCTAATATTCTGTAGTTAATATATCCTGGTAACGCAAGAAAACCTGTAAAGGGATCTTTCAATCTGCATTTACAATTGCTAGAATTGTTAAAGATTAAGGCCAGAACATTTTGAATATAAATACTACAGTTAATATTATCTATTAGGGAAGAAAAGTTAACTGCCAGCATAGGAGATGGTGAATGGTTTCACAATTAACAAGCAAAGCCCACTTCTGTTGTTAAACAATTACAAGTGCACATAACAGTGGCAGAAAACTGGCAGGCAAAATGGTTTTGCTGATATAGGAGTCAGGATTAGTAATGCATTTTCTCAAGGGAACAATGTTTAAACAAGTCCAAGGTTTCATTTTGAAAATTTTAAAACTAGAAAAAAATGTCTATAATAAAATTAAATCTTTTGACAGCCTAATTAACTTTAAAGGCTCTCCTCAATTTTCCAGTGTTATTGATTCTGCATTGAACCATTAAACAGATGCAAATGAGTGATTATAACTCTCTGGATATACCTCACTTTTCAGCTTTAGAGGAATGTAGTCATGAGTATGTATTGTGTAAATGCATAGTCAATTATGCTAAACCTGTATTGGATCAAAACCAGGAGACAATGTTGGCCTGAAGTGGATTAATTCTCTGGAAGTGAATTTGCCTATGTGTAGACTTTGAAGTTTTTACCAATTGTGGTGGAAAGTGTTTTGGGTTCCTGAAAAAAAAAAAAAAAGTTATAAAAAACATCACAAGTTGTCATGACTTTTATTTCTAATCATCACAGAAACCTGTAGTATAAGTTTGGTTGGTAAGTACTGCAGTCAATATATTGATTTATGTGGACTTCATGAAACAGAAACACCTGAGCTACAGTTGGCGTTCTTATATTTGCACTGGTCAGAAATGAAACATACTTTTATCCAAAGAAAAATCAATTGGAGTGGGAAGAAAAGTAAATTTTTTTACGAAGCCTAACCTGTAATTTTCTGTCATAATGGGGATTCTGGAGGGTTTTTTTTTCAGCTTTACTGTTGGCCACACTTTAAAGAATATAAAGGAAAACCTTGCTTGCTGTGAGGCAGTGCAGGCAGTGCATTTTCTAAATCTGGAGGTTATCGAATCAAAAAATGGTTTGGGTTGGGAGGGACTTTTAAAGGTCGTTTACTTCAAGCTCCCTCACCCTGACCTTGAATGTTTGCAGGGATGGTGGGATGACTACTAGGGAAAAAAGAAAGGAAATATAGGAGGAAGGACAAGAAAAAAAAAAATAGAAGAACACTTGTAACTGAAGAATAACTTCAAACACTGATATATATTCAAATGACAGGATCACAAGCAGAGTCTGATAGGGCACTGGCAAGGGTGAGGAGAGCAGAATAGGAAAATCAGGTGAGGGAGCTTCTTGTTGGCATTGGAAGTAGCAGTCACAGCAGAAAGGCTGTGTCTCTTTCTTAATATTCTGTGCATTGCTTTTCAGATTTATATTTCAAAACAGTCTGAAACATTATGAAATTAGCACACTTTGCTCACACAGGCCTGTAAAATTGTATTTTTCCTTTACAAAATTCTGTACCCTTCAGATACATGATCCTGCCAGTTGTTCCCTCACATGATGAGCATAAACAGTACAAGATTTGTATTCATGGTTTCACAGCTGTTCTATTTTTCCTTTTTTTCTCCCTGATTGGCATGATTGTTTTCCCTTGTACAAGCCAAATTCTAAATAATAAGAAAATGTAATATGGGCAGCTGAACTAGAAACATGCTGATAGAGTGGATGTCCTTAGGGAAATGCCATGGAATGGTCTGCAAGGACGTATATTTCAAAACTAAATGCAGCCCCAGTTCCACTGTGGATCTTTTTTTTCTAAATTACAGGCTTGGAAACTTTGACCTTGTGGGCTTCCTACCAATTTTTTCAGTCTCACGACACTCTGTTCAGTTCACCAACTCTTCTGTTAGTTTCTCAAACTGGAGTTTTGAAAGTTCACTTTGGGATTTGTAGCTACAGTAAAGCCTCATGTCTGACACTGTTGGCAACAATAAAGCATAAAAATTACCCAGTCAAAAGCAATTACAGATCATCAGAATGGAATCTGGGTTTTGCAGCCAGAAAGCAGTTAATAACACACAACTGTAGGCCAGCATTGCTATTCCAGCAGTATGTAATCAAAGCACTTGTTTGTTCAGAGGCATCACACTGTATGGTGGAGTTATTGACTGAATAGACTTTCTAGAAAATGGCTTCTGTCTTAGGCTTGGTTGGCTAAGAGGTTTGGTTTTTCCTGAAACTGTGGGGGAAGGCTATGGAAGTTGTGAGAACACCTATCAGGGTAGAAAAGAAAAGACCTAATAGGATCTGCAGAAAATGCGGAGAGTGGGTTCTCTTGAGAGAAAGATAAGGGAAAAGGAAAATCCTTCCTACAGTGAGGTTTTATTTTTTTTTTACAGTTAAATTTAAAAAGGCCTGAAAACCTTACTGTATGTAACTAAATTATATTAAAAGAGAAACAGAGCAAGTAAAGCAATACATGGAACAACAGAAATCTGTCATATAGTCGTATGTTTATTATAACAGAAATAAAAACTTCATCTAAGTAATACTAAAAATAAGTGCTGTCATTATTGATATGGAATGAACAGACAAAGGCTAACATACTAGGACAGAAATGTTTCAGAGTTAAATGACATCCAAAATAATATTCCTTGGGTTTTTCATTAAGTTAAAAAAATTAAGTATGAACACACAAAAAACCCAGTTAAATATTTGTATTTTTTATTTGTAGACTTCTGGTTGTTAGTTAATAATCTCTAAATAAAGTTAAGCAAGACTCAGTGCCGCATGAAATTCCCTTGCATCTCATACAAATGTATTTACTCATTGCAGCAAATAGTGTACTGAACAAACATGATTTCATTTGCTTTTTACAGATGACCTGATTATTTTTATTTTATATTAATTTGTGAAAAATCTCACATAAACTTATTTGTGCCTCCAGATTTCTAACCATCCTGATGTATTGTGATGGGTTGACCCTGGCTGGACACAGGTACCCACCAAAGCCTGTCTATCATTTCCCATCCTCAGTTGTCCAGGGGAGAGGAAAGTACAACAAAAGGTTAATGTGTTTAAGTACAAGGAGAGAGCACTCAGCAGTTAGTCATAGGCAAAGCAGACTCAACTTGGGGAAAAAATTAATTTAATTTATTACTAATCAAATCAGAGTAGGATTAAGATTTTTAAAAGTATTTTATGGAAATAATGAGGACCTTTCATAGATATCACTTTTAAGTTTTACAAGTTATAAGAATGGTTTTTCTTTTTTTTGTCTTGAGGAATCCTTTCTTGAGCAAGCCCTTCATAATTAAATCTTTCATAAATAGATTTTTTTTTTTCAAGAGAATTCTGATTTGTTCCTTTATTTGCCTAACTTGAAGTTGACACGTCAGCTTGTCACTGTGATAGCAATAGCTTCTAAGTTAGGTATTTAGAAAGACTTTCTGACTTAATAAAAGGAAGTTTTGTAATTGCCAATTAAACTGCCTGCCAGTGTATTATATGGTGGCACTATACAGATACTGTAAATTCACGTTTTGAGGCTGGCTTTAGACTCTTTGGAAATCTTATCTTTGCTTCTTTCTATTACTGTTTCTTGTTTCACAAACAATTGCCTTGCACAACCTGTCAGCGTTGCTCAGGATCTCTATATTTCTTACCGTCTTAATTCCCCAAGATCTCTTCTATTCTTAGAATTTCCCAATTCTCTGCTCCTAGAAACAAAAGAGTAATGAGGCAAGTCCAAACAGAAATAAATTAGTTACTCCTGGGGAAAAAAAAAAAAAGAAAAAAGGGTGACAAACTGCAGATAGCTGTGAAAATGAGGTGGTAAATTTAAGAGAGATTTTTATGGCATTCAATAATAAACAACAGCAGTGTTTTTAAAAATATGACATTATCTGGAGGTTAAAGGTTATCTTTCATATTTGAAGCTGCACAGGTGATAAAGGCATTTTCACAACTCTACATGATATTATTGTTCCAGAGTTTGTTGCATTTGCTCTTAGACATATATACAGAAAACACATGTTTAAAGTTTGCACTAATATCAAGTCTGTGAAATGTCAGTAGTCAGTATAAGCCAGTTCCACTTTTCCTGGAAACACAAAATATAGTTTTAATTCCAGCTTCCTGCAGGGCTGCAGCTTGGAGCTTTGTTCCACTGGGAGTGAAAAAAAACTCCCTCTGCTCATGGGAGAACGTGACTCTGTGAAGTGGATAGACCTGGGGACTGAAAAAAAGCCATTTTCAAAGACTTAATTTCATCTGAGATCTTCATAGATTGACAGTGGTAAATAGGGTATTCAGCTTTGCAAAGAGAGGGCTTATAAAAGATTAAAAAAGAATTTTGAATGTAACATTACTAGAATTACTTGAATAAGATTTACAGCACTTACCAAGTGCACTATGTGATAATGCTCTTTTTTGACACATATGAAGTAATGGTTTTCTTCGAAGCATCATATGCTGTGATCCTTCCTATGAGTGCAACTCTTAACCTTCACTATATACCATTCTACAGCCTCCATAAATAGGTGGTGGGATTGTTTGTTTATTTGTTTTAAAGATAAACACCTATTCAAATAGATTAAGCTCTGGAAGTAATAGAGTCTATCTTCTAATTGAAATTAGAGTTTTGTACCATTGTAGTTTAGTGGCATAGGATATTATTACTTAGGTTTTATTTTCATGTCACTTGAAATTAAGTCGCAGATTTGAAAGTATAAGCTGGAGGATGAGGGCAGCACCTCTTCCAAGTCACATTACACTATTGTAGGAGTTTTGCCATTATCTTCAATCAGTGTAGTATCAATCTTATCAGTAATTGTTTCCACTTGAATTTTTATTTGCCTAGAGTCATTTTATTATCTTTCGATTTGCTATATGCATGTCTTGTTCAGGAAGTAAAAGAGGCTATTGTGCAAAATCAGGAACTGTAGTTGTGTGCGAAGAAGTGTCAGATAACAGGAAGCCTTAAGCACTGATCTTATGGATGCTCCCAAGCTTGAGCAGCTGCTGGGATTTAAACCATTCTACAGATTCCACTGAGAATGAGAGGCCATCTTCAAAAGTTTCATTGGACAAGAACAACATATAAAAGTGCGTTTAATTCATGCAGTCAGTGATCTCATAAAATGAAGCTTTAATTTTTGTGTTGTGTTAGCACTTGTTAAAGCAAACATCTTGAAACAGGGTATTATATTTTTGTGATTGCCAGTTGTAAGAATATGGATGAAATAAGCAAATAATGAAACTAATGAAAGTTTCCCTACTGTCATCACCTTACTGGTTTCACCCTGTGCAATTAAAAAGGAAACTAAATAGGTGATCTGTTTGGAGGAGGTTTGGAAGTAACTGCTGCTGCACTTAGAATCCATTATTATTACCCTATCATGTTTCCCAGTAAAGAACATTTTTTTGCCTTACCTTCTCCTATGCTTTCCTATATTCCTGTTCCTCCATATATTCCTTCTGTCAGTCTTCCAAGAATCCTCCTCCTTTGCACTAAAACTCACTTAGGAAAATTTCGCTTCATAAACATCATATTTATAAATATCTTTAGAGGATTATTCTGATGTATCTGTCATAATATGAGAGGAATTTTCTCAGGAAATATATATTTCTCTTAAGTTCTGATCAAGGAAGACTGATTTTGCTGTCTCACTGTAGGAATCCTGAGTCAGGACAAATAAATCTCACTCAGTCTCCCTCATATACCTTTTTACACGGCATTACATATGGAGCAACATGCTCAGTCTAACTAGTTTTTCAGCACTTAATTATAAACATTATTAGATAAAGCTGATAGTTTTACTGCATATGTATCAAAAATGTATTTTCATTGCATTTGGGGTAGTGACATGGGTTTTGAAGTGTGAATTGAAATTATAAAAGAGAATGAACATACTTAACAATTGAGAGAGACAAAAAAAAAATTAAACGGTGAAGACGACAAGAATGAAAATTGAAATCTCTTGAATATTATTATATCTTGGAAATGATAATCCCAAAGAACTCAGAGGGCAATACAAATGGAAGGGAGCTGAAGGTGGGAAAATACTTCAAAATTGTAATCAGGTAATAGAAGTTCTGAGTAAAGAGAACACTGAATGAAGCCTCTGCTTCTTTTAGAAGTAACCTGTATAAAATACAGGTCCAGGTTATGAGCTTTTTTTTGCAGTCATGAGCAGTTATTCCCAAAATTAATGCTAGTAATGGCACTGTCAATTCACAAATCTGGGGAAAAGGGACAATAAAAATAATACAAGGAAAAAATCAATGAAAGTGAGAGAAATTAACTAGGACTATAAAAGAATAATCTTCATTGCTGATGCTCAACTGATACAGGAAATTGTAGATGTATGTTCTGAGACAGCTATAAAATAAAACATTTCTTACATGCCATTCTACTTATAGTCCCCTGAGTGCCAAAGTTATATTCCCCTTGGCACAAAAGCTGTGTATATTAACTGACATTTCAGAAACAAATGGTATTTTTAGTGCAATGGTATTTTGTTTTGTTTAATGAGAGAAAACAGAAAGAGGGAAAAAGAAAAGAAAAAAACCCAAAACAACACATTAAAATCTTAAGTGACAGTAGAGCTTAACTTTAGGGATATGTTATGAAATAATCATAAAAGCATTTCCAATAAAGCACAAAAGCGATTAATGGGCTTTAAATTGTTTAGAAATGTTTCTAAATTAAGTAGAAAGGAGTCAATTCTATTTCAAAAATGTAAAAAAATATAATAAAGAGAAATAACAGTATTTTAGAAGAGAAGCAAAATAAAAAAATTCACAGGAAGATGTCATTTTTTTATCTTTACTGTTGTAAAATAAGGTTACTTAATGATGGTACACCTGAGGTTACTTTCCATGCATCCCTCAAAAGATAAGAGGCAATTCTTAAAAGAGACACATCTATCAAATCATCCTGTTAGGGTAGGAAGTGTAGGTGGTTAGAGCCTGAAAAGACTAATGCTTTAGCAAATATGCATAATTAATGTTTGCACACTTCCTGTTTCAAAATGTTTAACATATATTTAGACTGAGGATAATACAATAATCCAATCACAGAACCTCTGTGACAAAAATGCAGGGAAAGGGTAATGTCAGTGTAACCCTGCAACAGTTTTTTTACCTCTGAGATCCCTGTATACTGTTACATTACAAGAGTGTAAGTGTAGAACCATTACAAGAGTGTAAGTGTACCCAAAATCTAAATGTACCACTTCTTTTCTTAAGCAATGGGAGGTGTTAATAGCCTCAAGACGTTTTTGAGATGAATGTCTTGTACTTCCCTTTTACAAGTTCCTTTTCTATAATCATTTGATAGAGAAAATGTAATCCCCAGTACACCTTTTGTGAAGATTTCTCAATGGAGATGATGTGTTGTGGTTTCCTGTCCCAATCCAGATGCCTTCACTCATGCAAAACGGTACTTTTTCCCATTAACAGTGTCAGTGAAACTTGTAAGACTCCCTGTGGAGTAAGACGTTACTTAGTACAAATATGACTGAAGAAAAAAGACAACCCTTGAAATCCACTGAGGTAGAAATGGGAGAGAAAGTACCACATTTGTGCAGTCACAGAAGAGCACATAATTATTTGACATTTGATATTTTGAGGTAGTGTGTCTTACATTTTCTATTTTTTTAAGTTGCCAAAACCTTCTTGGTTTAAAATGATTGAGGAATTACCTGTACATAGAATTGATGAGACTTGTATAGGGGTTTAGAGGGAAAGAAAGATGGAGGAAGGCAGTGGAACTGAGATTCTAGGAAATCAGCTGTGCTTCCATTGCCTTCAGTGGAAGAGATTATCATCATTTTAGATTTGCAGAAAATATGAGAGATGCTTGTTAGTTTAACATGCTAATGACATTTTACAACTCTGGAAATATTATGAACTTTATTTTTCCATATAAGCATTAGTTATGAAATAGTACATATATTCAATTTTAGGAGTAATTTGTATTAGATTACATTCCATCCTCTCTTCCTTTCCAATAATATGAATTTCTGGTTTCGGGAATTAGGATTTTCCCTGTATTTGGTACCAAAGCACATTGCATAAGAGGTAAAAAAAAAATGAGGTTTGTGCTTTAAAGAATTCCCTTTCAGTTCCTCCTAAAATTTGTAAAATAATTTTCTCCTCATTCCCTCTGTTTCCTAATTGAATGATTGAATCTTGAATGATTGCATCTATCTTCATATAAGTGGCTTATGATATTTAACATAAATGTAACGCATTTGGCAGAATTTTTTTCTTATCGT
The DNA here is from genome assembly GCA_032466535.1 of Forpus xanthops. Lineage (NCBI taxonomy): Eukaryota > Metazoa > Chordata > Aves > Psittaciformes > Psittacidae > Forpus > Forpus xanthops. The sequence goes on along the minus strand of JASSUY010024181.1, from coordinate 10,014 downwards.
TCATCACAGCTTATAATTCAGAACTCAAGTGTCCTGGGTTTTTAGCAAAATTAAATACAATCTATTACACCACTGACACAGCAGAAGTTCATGTATTCGTAGCAAGAAAAGTGAAGACTAATATTTCAGACCTGTGCCTGTTTCCTGATTTCCTGAGACTTCAGACTCAGTTTTCACTGCTGTTGTTCACTCAACCCTTTCTTGTAGGTCACCATAACTCATTTCTTCAGGCTTCCCCCAGTTGAACCACATGTCTCTTGGTTATGATGCCTGGAGGTGATCACAGTATATCACCTAAAAGTCTTATGGATTATGAGTAACCTTGAAGGATAGAATCATTGTTATTAAAAAAAAAAAAAGGGGGGGAGGAATTTTTTGTGCATTTCAGAGCATATATTCTGCAGATGCCCTGATCTCAGAAGATTTGATCTCAGAAAGAATATGTGCCATGCTGACCTCCATGCTAGATGGTTTTACTTACTACAGAACACATTCTGCCCCTAATTACAGGCACCCAGTTTCCACTGACATTGTAAATATCAAACTGCATCAAAGTTAGATTCATTTTATGATCAATAAGCTTCCAGAGTTTCAGGGCAGCATATACATTTTAGTTTGTTTTTTACCCAGCTTACAATACAGAACTAATAGTACATATAGTGTCAGCTTTATGCTGAAGGCAGAGCAGAAATCACTGAATCTATCAGTCTGTAGTCAGAACCCTAAGTACCTTTTAAGGGGCTGTATAGAATATACATAAGGAAGAGCTTTAAAGTAGGAATGATGTGGTTAGAAAAGGAGCCAACTGAGGACTTAGAGGTGAGGATTTAAGAGCAGAGCAGTGTGGGTGACATTGTGGTGGGTGTCTGCAATAGGCCACCTTACCAGGAAGAAAAATGGGTTGAGACCTTTTACAGACACCTATAAGTAGACTCATGCTTGCAAGCCCAAGTCACTCAGATTTCAGTCTGCTGAAGTATACAATCTTACCATGACCCAGTAATCTTGAATTTAGTCTTTGTAGGAGCTGTAAATGCATAGGAATGACACTTTTTGTTTGGTTGTTTTTGTTTTTTTTTAACGTAGGAAATATGCACACATTATGTTAATTTTTACACTCTCAAAATATTTCAGATCACCAGACTTTTCACCAGGAAACTAATTGTCCTTTGCTATGCTTTGAACTTAGTAAATTTCAAGACTTAAACCTGAAGTTCAGCACCTGAGAACAATGACTCTCAGCCTTTTCCCCAGCTGCTCCTTATTAACAGCACAAAGTGGGCTTAGTTAAATCCAACCTTATCTCCTAATATAAAAGGAATAGTGAGTAGCTGAATTTGGTAGGTATTAGGGGAAAAAAAAAATCATAATAATCAGATGTTGTTTATTGATTTGTAAAGAACAGCCTTGTACTGCTTTGGCAGCTCTGAGTCAGGGAGAAAAGAGAAAGAAGCTTTTCCACTCTTGAGAGGAGAATTGCTGGGTAACATTCAACAGGGTCTTGTAGAAGCCACTTTCCTTTGATATGCAGTCAAATTGGATGTGATTGGAGTCAAGGTCAGGAGGATGTGGAAATGCTCGAATACGGTGGGGGAATTAAAGGAGTGTTATTTTAATATTGTATGTATGTATGCTTATTAATACAGAAAATTGCTCTTCCTATGGTAACAGCCTTTAGTGAAGCAAATTTTAAAAAAGGAGATTGGGTGTAATTTTCTTGCTGCAGTGAATATATGTTTAGATGAGAATCTCTTATTTTCCTTCTTTTCTTACTGGTTTTCCTCAGAATGCAGGTGTGTTAAGCCCATTCAACAATTGTCTTTTTATATTTTGTATCTTATTTATACTGTCTCCTGTTAATGAGTATTAAAACTTGCCACTCATGCACCTTCATATAACTTGCCTGTATTTGGGGGTGCATAATTATGTAATTAGTGACTATATATTATACTGCGTGTACCCTTAGATGCCCTTACAGAATGGATATTATTTTGTCCTCAGAAAAGTTTCTGCTGTTGCTGTGTTTCAAATGAATAGTAATTTGAGGAAGTTAAGCTCAAATGTAAATGCCTAATTTCCCTGAGTGGAATAGGTGATTTCTACCTGGCCTCCTTCCTCCTCTGTTAATAATCATAGAATCATAGAATAGTTAGGGTTGGAAAGGACCTAAGATCATCTAGTTCCAACCCCCCTGCTCTGGGCAGGGACACCTCCCACTAAACCATGCCACCCAAAGCTATGTCCAACCCAGCTCATTTTAATTTTCTCATCAGCCAACACCTTCAAGTCCTTCTCCACAGGGCTACTCTTAATCTCTTCTCTGCCCAACCTGTAGCTGTGCCTGGGATTGCTCTGACCGGGGTGTAGGACCTTGCACTTGCCAACTTCATAAGGTTGGCATCAGCACAGCTCACAAGCATGTCAAGGTCTCTCTGGTCATTCCTTCCCTCCAGTATATCAGCCAAACCACAGAGCTTGTTGTCATCAGCAAACTTGCTGAGGGTGCACTCTATCCCACTGTCCATGTCACCGACAAAGATGTTGAACAAGACCAGTCCCAACACCGATCCCTGAGGGACACCACTCATTACTGGTCTCCAGATGGGCCACAGAGCTGTTGATCGCAACTCTTTGTGTGCAGCCATCCAGCAAGTTCTTTATCCACTGAGTGGTCCACCTATCAAATTGATGTCTCTCCAATTTAGAGACAATGATGTCATGTGGGACACTGTCGAACACTTTGCACAAATCCAGGTAGATGACTTCCAACTGCTCTACCCCTGTCCATCAGTTCCATAGCCCCATCGCAGAAGGCCACCAAATCAGTCAGGCATGATTTCCCCTTAGTGAAGCCATGCTGGCTGTCACCAAGCATCTTGTTGTTTTTCATGTGCCTTAGCATGCCTTCCAGGAGAATCTGCTCCAAGATTTTGCCAGGTACAGAGGTGAAACTGACTGGTCAGTAACTCCCGAGGTCGTCGTATACATCATATGCATCAACCTATACATCATCCTCTACATCGTATGCTGTACATCTCTGCGGGATGGGGAGACAAATCAAAAGCATGTGAAACCCATGGCTTAAAATAAGAACAGTTTAATAACTAAAATACAAGATAATGCTAATAAGGGAAATAACAAGGAGGGAGATATAAAATTAGAAAAGAAAAAGTGATAGACAACAGTGATGAGGGTACAGTTGTTCACCACCTGCTGACTGAAACTCAGGCCAACCTGGCTGGTATATACTGAACATGATATGCTGTAGTATGGAATACCCCTGTGGCTAGCTTGGGTCAGGTGTCCTGTCTGCTTCCACACCGCTTCTTGTGCCCCTCCTCACTGGCAGAGCATGAGAGACTGAAATGTCCTTTGTAAGGGTAAAAAATTACTTAGCAGCAACTAATACATAGGTGTGTTATCAGCATTATTCTCAGACTAAAGCCAAAACGCAGCACTGTACCAACTACTAGGAATAAAAATAACTATCCCAGCTCAAACTAGGACAACATCTTAGTCTTGGTAAAATCCATAGACTGACTGTGATAATCTTCCTTGCTCTGCCATTAACAGTGATTTCATCTTTTGGTACCTAAAATCCTTCCCAATCTTAACCATTCTATGATTCTATGAATACATCAATAAGTGGCATTTCCTGGCAGCAAAATGGAATAACTTGTTGTGTTCTCAGGTGATATTTTCTGGAGTATACTCAAGATTTCCTAATGTTTCATTTATCTCCGATTGATAAAATCTACCTCTAGACAGGGCTATTTCATAGCCCACATCCAAGGCTGTTCAGTTTAAAAGTTTACCCTGAACTGTGCAAGGTGTTTTATTTTGTTGGATGTGTATATATGGCCAAAAATCACAGTTTAATAATTTTCTGCAGCTCAAAGCCCACCTGGATATTTTGAAGGGATTTTCTTACTGACATTATTTACATTAAGTGGATGCTTCTTATCAGTTATTTTTCTTAAACCGTTTTTAAAATATTCTCTCATTACTTCCAAATATTTTGCCTTGCTTTATGTGATCTTATTCTTAGGTCTAACTGAATTAGGACATCCTTTAGCATATAGACTATAAAGCTGCTAGTAAATGTAATTTGTACACTATTGAACCTTATAGCAACCACCCCCTCTTGGCTACTTGCTTGATACTTGGATTTTCAAGAGTAATGATAAAACCAACCTTACAACTAGCATTTCTGTTTTCATGAAGTATACCAGCCCAACAAAACATTAGGAACAACATGTTCTGTAAAAGATTCTTCAAAGAAAAGGGCCAAGGGGCTAGGATTTGACTGATTAAAAGAACAGAGAAATGTTTGTACCATATACTCTTTGGTTACCCTCATTTCTGCATTCAGCTAAAATATGATTATCATGTACATGTTAAAAGAGATTACTTTTCACATGCTGATTTATAATAGTGTACTCTCAAAAAGTACTTTTGGGGTAGTGCTGTAAAAATATTAAGGTAGAGGAATGTTTCTGATTTCAGTACTGGCAAAAAACATTCTCTTGAAGTCAGACCAATTTGCTCTGCTTTTATTTGTCAGCCTTTCCATTTTCAACTAGTTCTTGCACCATTTCAAATTTGGGGGGAAAACACCAAAACTCAATCCCAAGGTTTTTTTTAATCTCCTTTCCTTTGGATAAGATATTAAATCTCAGTTAAGCACTGAGGGATAATGATTGTTGCAGGGACCTGCTTAATTTTAAACAGAATATTCTGAACTGCTACTTGTTGCTTGTTTAGAAAAGAGTCTTTTTTATTTTCCTCCTCTCAACAGGTGGCCATTGATGAGCGAATCAGGCAACTGCAGGAAGCTCACAGGGATTTTGGCCCTACTTCCCAACATTTTCTTACCAGTAAGTAATTTTCAATTTTTCTTGCTCAGCTTGCATGTGCAGTTAATTGATATTTATGCAGCCACGTGCTGGTTATTGTTGCCATGGGTTTCTATTTTAGACTGTATTATAATGTTTTTCTGAGATTTTTTTTTCATTGTTGGGAGCAGAAGACTGTTAAATAAGTTTGTATAGTCCAGGGTCAAAGGAAAATATCTGCCAGTATGAAGCCTGTTTTCCATACATCTGTCAGTACAAGGCTGGTCTTCATTGTTTGAACGTTCCCTTTTAGGAGCAGTGAATTAAAATTATATTAAAAATCTGATGATTGTAACCCAGAAAGGGGTGTTTTTTTTTAATATATAAATAAATTTGGTTTATATGTTCAAAGAAATATTCTGCTCCAAAAAGCAGCAAAATAAGACATGCAAGAAAAATATTCTGCAGAATTTGATTACTTAGAGCAGTGAGAGGATCAAAACCATGATGGGAAGGTTGGAAGAAGGATGGAAATTCAGTAAACTTTTTATAACTCTGCAGAAGATATAATTGCCAGTAATATTCCCACTCCACCTCCACCTGGACTCTTTCATCAAGGATGTTTTGAAGTGCACTGAAAGACAAAACACCATCGAAGCTCCAAGGCAGTGACTAAAGTGAAGCTTCTTAGAGGCCATTTCTTTCCTATTGTACTTCAATTAAGGAAAGTAAAGAGTAAAGCTTTATTTAAGAGATTATATCAGCAGAAGAGAACATAGTTACAAGACAGCAGTCTCCTACATGCAAAGGGACAAACTATCCAGACGTCAGAAATAGATGTTACTATTATCACACAGCTATGTTCACAGGGGTAGAGGACAAACTTTCTTCAGCTGAAACTGCACTGAAATTTTAATTGGTTCACCATTTTTTTACTGAAAATCTCAGTGAAAAACTGAAAATTCACAGTGGGGTGAACTATAAATTCAACGCCAGAGTTGATGTTATGCCATATAAGCATGATGCAGGCTCACAAGTATTCAACTCTGCATCTTATTTTATCAAAATATAATCCTGTGAAGAAATAAGCCCTATTTTTTGTATTTTCTACTACTTTTTCAAAATATCTTTTAATTGACTCTTGATCACTGGGAATGATTTTTCAGCTCAAGTTACATGACTGCAAATCTGACTTGTCAAGTATTAACATGTGAAAGTCACTATGGGTATAAGGTATGAACGTAATATGTAAGCAGGTGCCTGTTATTACACACAATGTATTTCTGGTGAAAGAATAAATTTGAAAGGTAAATTAAGCAGTCCTATATTGCAGTCTGGAAGAGACTGGACTGACCTGTCACATTATCACATTGAAAAACACGTCATTGTTCTCTGTACCAATGCTGAGTGTAGCTAGGAAACATGGGACAGTTATGCCCTAGACACATTCTGCCTTACTGCTGATAAATGAGATCAGTCTAAATGTTGGTCAGCGTTATAGTAGTTACCTGTTTTTGCCCACCACCATTAATGAGACACTTGAGACAACATGTTATTCTTCTGTGTGTTAAGCATAGCCAGCAAAGAGTCATTCTGGACACTTCTCACTGCTGCTTTAAGAAAAGGAGCTAGGTGAAAATGTGCTTTGGAAATAGCCAAATAATTGAGAAAAAAAATGGACATGTATGGGGTTTTGTTTGTTCTCTCTTTCTTAGATATATATGCAAATATCTATTCTTAAATGTGCATGCAAATGTTAGTTATTTGAAAATATCTATAGAACCCTTCTCAACTATAAGTGTGCAGTCACTGAAAATTGCCATTGCATCTAATGGTCCCATCTTACATATGCATCAAATTCCAAAAGTGTGTACTATTAATACACCTGAGGAAAATATCACTCTTTTACATACTTTTCATGACTATCTCTGCTGCATCTCTCCACTGATGGAAGCACATCTGTTGGAGAGGTAGCACTGCAGAAGAGAGAGTGCCAGAGTCTTTGTCATCTAGCACTAGTCTTGTTTCCATATCTATACTTTTGGGGATGAACAAGTCAACCATAAGGGTTGCCAAACAGAATTGGGTAGGTCAAATGAACGTGATTTTAATGGCTTGTGTAAGTGATCTTCCAGTGGGTGGCAAACAGAGCCCAGGTTGGATCAATCTGGCTGTGGCAACAATAGTGGAAAGATGAATCATAGTAATTCTGCTCTTTTATAAATTCAACTTAGAGAGCATTTTCATGTAAGGGCTGAGACATAAGATCAGTGCAAACTGTAATAAGGAAGGAACATAAGCAATTTATTGACTGTTTCATAACTAATTTATATGCAAGTAATAATCAGTTCATCCTCTCAAACTCAGAATCAACTTTCCCTCTACCATATATGCTTGTTCAGCTTAGGTGTGAGTGATGATCTTGAGTTCCCAACTGTGTTTATATACTTATATGAAAAATTGTCTTTTTAGAGTCAATTTACCTTTAAGTAGTTCTGCAAAAAGGGTGGTACTGTAGTCAAGTTCACATAAAATCAGTGACTGAATTACATTTCTCTTCTATCTGAAAGGAATAAGCATGAGCTACTAACCTGTGGTGATGCTTTTTATGTGTTTGTTATTATTTTATATATAGAAATTATGGCATTATCTTTCTGTTTCTGCGTGGCTGGAACTGAAGCTGCATAGGGCTGTTGAGAACCTAGCACAAAAGTAATGAGTGATGCAGGGAATTCATATTTGTCATGCTCTGTGCAAGCAAGGAATCAAGTGGTAGTCACTGTTCCTAAGCACTTGTGCCCTGTTTTAAAAGCTATTCTTATAGCTATTTCTGAGATAAGTGGGAAGAAATATGTGAACTGGAGAGATAAGGAGTGAAAAACAGGGATCTTCTGATCAGTTCTTCATGCGTCCCCAAACTCATTTAATTCCACCAGTCTCCACAGAGTCCCAGGTCCCCCTCAGTTTATTCCTTTATTCCTAGTTTATTATCTAAGGACAGAGGCTCCCAGAATTCAGGGCAATAGTTGTTAAGATATAGCTGATAAATATTTGATGCATGTAAGGCATTATATCCACAGAATGACCTTGTTGGGTTTGAAGGTTTTGTCTTTAATTAGAATGGTCTAAACTGAGGTGTAAAAAATAAAATTAATAAAAAAATTAGTAAATTTTTAGGAAAGTAATTACAAAATCTGGGATCCTTTAATAGATGATGGGACTTAGTTTGAAAATTATATACAGTAACTGAAATGTGAAAAAGGATACCTGCAAATTTTAAGCATAATGCCAGCTCCAGTTTTCAGTGACTCTTCTGGAATAATTTTACTTTGTTGAATTCTCTTTTATTTTCCTCCTTGATGCTGCCTCTTACAAAGTATGGGATTCATTGCCTCTTCCTGAAGGACCCACCTACATTTGTCATAACAGTTATTACCTTTTTATTTTTTTGAGATGCAATAAATGAGAAGTAGGATTTATGTCAGGCTAGTTCTAATATAATTTGCTGTGCTAGCTAGGCTCCCATCAGTCCTATTTTTAATATGATAGCTCATTCATGTGCATTACTTGTGATCACTGAAAAATAGAAGGTATTACATCTTCTAAAAGCATAAGCAAGCCTTGTAATTTACTGTCCAGTTCCAGCATGAGGCATCTGATAGTATGTGTAGCATGTCAGTGAAGTGACTTCATGAAATAGTGCTCAGGTATAATTGGCAATTATGAATGTGACATGGGAAGACCCCAGACACAGCTTGTGATTTCCAATCTCAGACAACACAGACTTTCATCAGGCAAAGAACCTGAAAATAGCAGAAAAGAAAGAAAATTTACATTTACAAGCCCAAAAGGCTGGTTTACATCTAGCTAACATTGTGTGATTTGTATTTCCCAGGCTACAGGCTTCAGCTACATGGGTCCATCAGTACCAGACTGTTACATCTGCATACCTAAATCTGTGCTTGGAACTATACTGTTACTGGAGATACCTAATTATGTGTTTAAGTTTTGGACTTCCAAGCACGAATTTCCTCACTGAAAGGGTAGTCACATATTGGAACAGGCTTCCCTCAAAGTGTTTACAGACTGTGTAGAGGAGGCCCTCAGTGATATAAGGTTTACTGGTGGTCTTGGCCTTCCTTGGGTAACGATTGAACTTGATGATCATAAAGGTCTTTTCCAACCTATTTGATTCTGTGATTTTATGATTCTATGACATCAACATGAAATGAGGCAGCAATAGCAGCTTCCATTCAGAAATAGGTTACAAACACTGGAACCAACAGTGTGTATTGCACTCTAATGATCAGAGTATATCTGCTGTATTTTATGTGGACAATTGTTGCTTGAAAATAAAAAAAATTGTCTCTGGAGTGGGCTACGTAACCTAGGTCTCTCCTCCAGCTAAGCTCAGAGCTGCTAGTTTCAGATCTGGGGTTTTTTTGATTCTTTCTGTGCCTTTGTGTTTTCCACCAGTCGGTTAGGCCACTGTCCTGAATAAGTAGGGATATGGGTTTGAGTTCTTTCAAGCTGGGAAAGAAGTCAGGTACTTGCATCTCGCACCTTTTGGATGAGTGCTTAGATTATTATGCAAGCAGAGATTAGTGAAGCTCTTTGTTTCATAGGCAGACATCTTTAAAAGGGCAAGTCCTGCTAATTAAGACATCTGGCTCTAAAAATGAGAGGGCTCTAGGACTCTTAAGACACTTTACCCATCCACCTGATAGATTTATTATCCAGAGCTAAGAGCTACATTTTTCTCTCTTTTTTCTCACTGCACATATTATACTGTCTTCCAGATACCACTTTTGACATGCAGACATTGAAGAACATGTCTGTTCATCCATGTCTTCAGATATGTGATTTAATATTTTGAATAGAAAATATTACCAGGCAGTAAGATAAAGACAGACAAAAAGTGGCTACAAAAGAATTGACCTAATTCTGGGAACTATCTGAAGGAAAAAGGATCTTATATTGCATTTAAGTATGGTCATATAAGCTAGAAGAGCCTGTTTGCTAGAAAACTCTTTTTTTTGTGAAGCCTAAATGAGAAGTACTTCATGTTTTACATTGCCAAGTTTAAGTCTGATCTATTTAACCATGCACACATATTGTCATAGAATGTACATTGTGTTTAGTTTAGGACATATCTTTCATCCTCAGAACTCCAGGACTG
>JASSUY010024178.1:0-33226 GCA_032466535.1 Forpus xanthops | reverse complement strand
CTGGGATTGCTCCAACCCAGGTGTAGGACCTTGCACTTGTCATGGTTAAACTTCATCAGGTTGGCATCAGCCCACCTTACAAGCGTAAGGTCTTGTACAAGCTTAAGGTCTTTGTAAGCATTAGCGTCTTACATGTTCTTGTTGGACTGCTTGATTTGGAAATTTCCTCAACCAGTAGAAACTGTTTTATTTAAATGCCTGCTCATATCAGATATGATAAATAAGCTTTGATAAATCTTACTGTATATTAATAATATCATGAAATAGAAGCAACATGCTTTGTCAAGTTGTCAAGTTTTAATTGTGCAAAATATCCGAGACACAGGCACTAACACTGATACCTTTATTTCAGCAAAACAAAACAGACACAACTTCCTCACCATCATACCATCTTCCCCAGAAAAAACTATGTTTGTGATGCCTGGGAAATGTAGAGCCCTTTATAGAGATGAGAAAATGTAAAAAGTTATAGCAATAACCCTGTATGTAATAATTTATGATGGAGCAGCAAAAAAACTCTACTTAAGATGGGGCCCCAATTCAGGGAAGTCCCAATGTGAACATCTAACAACCTACAAATGATCAGTCCCCCTGAATACATAAGATCAACTCTCAAATCTATCAGTCTTTGCTAAAATTTGTGCCCAACAGCATGCCAAAGGCAGTGGTCCAGCTGCCCTCTGCTCTGCTGTGGAGTATCACATTATGTGATACATTTTCCTCTCAGCCTATTTAACTTTAGACACATAATTGAGTTCCCTAAATTAGGAATCTTATTGCCCTTATCTTCCCTGTTATCTCTTGTGAATGAAGAAAGAAATGTTCATTCACAGCATGACTCTGGGAAACCAAGATCTAAATCACGCTCTGCAGGTGTTAGTCACCTCCACTGTTTACAAAAAAGGCCCCTATACTGCTCATTAGAAATTTCAGCTAAATGCCTAAAGTTACGTAGAATTTATCCAGGTTACTTTGGGTATTTTCAAGGATGTCCCCAGTGCCAGAGCTTGACCAGTCCAACAGGGATTAAGAAGTCTGGGCACCCTGATGTAGAAAAGTGCGTATTTCACTTTTAGACACTGCAACACCTAAGCTGTTCCAACTAGTTCTAGGAGATGATATGCTTAGTGTTTAAAATCAGAGGCTTATTTGCAAGTGTCTCCCAATATGACTAATAGCAGGACAATTAACCTGGAAAATGCTTATAGCTATGGAGCCATTAAGCTACTTGTGTTAACAATGGTAAATTCAGAATAGAATGTTGGCTATCAGTAAATTGTAACAGTAAGCAGATGCACAAGAGATGGAGTAAAGTAGGATTTTTTTTGTTCATTACAGGGAATGTGCAAAATGAAACACTTTTCAGAGGAGACAGATTTGCAATCTTAGCTGGCTGCTAAAAGTAGAGTCTAGGTGGAATTCAGTGGCAATCTGAGCTTTACCTGTTGCACCCCCATGACCTATATCAGCCAGATATTTTTCATGAAACCAAAACTTCTTCCTCAGCAGGAACACATCAACATCATATTCAGAACTGCTGTGACTTAACAGCATCTTCTTATGAATTATGACAAAGCAACAGAACAGAGCTGCAATTGTGATCTAATACAACCTGAGGAATCTTGGATATTCAAGTAAGTCAATGCTACTGGATGCTTTAAGCAATCCTTGCAACACAAATTCTGAATGAATCATAGTATGTCATGTGCATGAAAGAAAATGATGGGCTCTATTCCCTGAAGAATCTCATGTTTATTTTAGTCACCCAAGGAGGGTTGAACTGGAATAAAAAGAAACATAGAAGATTCCAAAAAGAATATTTAAATGTAAATACTTAAAAGTAATTTAAAATTATCCCATTGCCTCATCTGCTGTTTACAGAAGATGATTGCATGCTTGGCTACTCCTCTTACTATGAGTCAGAAATACAAAGAGCCCACTTGGTCGCAACATCCATTTTCAGTCCAATATAAATCAGTGGGAGTGTTGATAACTGACAGAAGGAGCAGATTTTGGTTTTCATGAGTGGTTATCAGCCAACTAGATATGTCACCGGAACATACACCAGCTAAGTAAAAATGTGCGATAGATATACAAAAAAAAGTGATTGCTGTGTAGTTTTTTAATTTGTCATATTCTGGAAATGATGTAATTTTCAAACCATGACATTTTCTTTCTGTAAGTCTTGCAATAGTTAATGCACTTTACAGTTTGCTCTAGGTCTCATATTGTGTAAGGTATGAGGGGCATGATTGTGCTTAGGTACATTTAAATTAAATGAGCAGGAGGATGCTGCTACTGAACATTTCCTCTCTTTCCACCTTTAGTGTGTCTAAGAGTTATATTCTAAACAGCTGTTTAGTTTGTCTGTCCCACCTTAGAAATATCATTGATCTAAACTTACCTTTCTGAGATGACAAGAACCCCCCACTACCACTGAAACTATATATTTTAATGCCCCTGGAATTCAAGTTTCAATTAGCCTGAGTTAGCCACCAGAATGTATACTTGCTTTTGAAAACATGAGGCTTCAGATATGAAAACATGAGAACAGTATCAAGTTATTTAAGTAGTTTCCTTCATTTATCTGGTAACTTCATGCAAATTATTCTAAAGATATTTGGGTTTGTTTAATTTACAATTTAAAGGCAACTTACTGCTGACAAGGTCCTCATTGAAGCATTTTTGCCTGCTCATTTTGTTTTCCGCTTTTTAGGTTCTTTCTATGGTTTTCTGTCTCTCCGTATTTTTCTTATTTTGCTAGTCTGCAGAACTTCCAGAAGTCTTGGCTATTTACCCCTTAAAATGCATTGCAATTCCTTGTTTGTGTTTTAATGTCTTGAAATTTTTGTTCATCTATGATTTCTCTTGTACCTTTTTTATGCTTCAACACATGGAAGAATTTGCATTAAGGAAAACTTTCCTTGAAATAATATTCTTTATGGAACATATGTATTTTAGATTATTTTCTCTGAGAACTTTTTGGCACTATCTTTTCAGTCCTGTGTAACATCTACCAGACAAGAAATTACACACTCATTTTGTGAGTGCAGATGTTTCTTCTCATTACTTATTGTTACCTTGTGCTTTTAATCAAATTATTATTATTATTAGTTTTCTTTTTGTTTCTTCTTCTCCTTAAAGAACCTTTCCACTCATATAACTGATTCTCACATTCTGGCAGTAACTTTAAATGTGATAAAGTGTCAAAAATACTTTTGAAATGAAAGGAGGTTTTTCGTAACATTCTGTAGGGCTCCAATTGGCAAGAGATAAAGGGACTCATCCTTCTGTTGTTATATATAAAGGCTATAAAGTTAGATATTAAATTTTACTATTTATTAGCTGGCTTAAACTCTACATTTTTTCTCCAAAAACTAATGACCCCAGCATGTGTTGTGAAATTAAAGGTTTGAAAGTGTTTGAAAGTCTTTCCACTGTGCATAAGGAGCTTCTCTAAGTAGAACAGCCCAAAATGGAAAGAAACAAACAAAACAAAGGATACTCTGTGTTTTCATGGATCTGATTGGCTTGAGCCTGGGGAAGTTAACCAAAACCTCTTTTATCCTAAATAAGCACTATAACTCCAAGCAATTACAGAAAATGCAGGTGGTGACAGGAAGCATGACTGCTGCAGTTCACGCTGAATTTCATTCTTTTATCTCTGTCTTAAGAATGTATGCCCTGAAAACTGGATTTGAAAACTGAAAGTTTAGATACCTGTCTGCCTCAAGTCTGAGTTATAATGATGCTCAGACAAGTGATAAGCACCTACTCCTCAAACTAATAGCAGACACATTTAGATGATTTCATACATTTCTTATTCATCTGCTGAGAAATTGTCAAGGAAAAGATTGCAAATCTATTAAATAAATTCTAAGTGCATACTCTTAAGTGACCTGTGACTATCCTGAGAGATAAAGTTATTACCTCAAAAGGATAATGTGATCCTTCTGGATGGATAATGTACAGACCAGTTGGAGTTTTTGTAACTGAACCAACAGTATCTTTAATATCAGTGCAATCCAAGCCTAGAGAACAAAGAATTTGATGAAGTGCATTCACAAAATATGATTAAGAAAAAAAAAAAACAAAACAAGCAAAAACACAAACAAATTCAGGTTAAGCATAGAAAAAGTACCTTCTTGGTAATCTGTGAATGATTTCAAATAGCATTTTCTTGCCTGAAAATCATGTTTTCTCACAAATTTACCTTGTAAATGTAATTTCTCTAAACTCTATTAATCAATGGAAATGATACAGAAATTAAAGATTTTGCATCTGGATCATTTTACAGATTTTATTTGGGTAACACTTGTTACTGAGAAAAAGACATATTATCTGGGAAGAGATGTCTTTTCCTGCAGATATGTGTATTTATTCTTATAAAAGCCTTTACATCATAATGTATACATTATAAACCCCTTGCTTTTAAGTGTTAAACTAGGTCTGTGTTAAGCACACTCAAACAAGCAGCTCCTATGGCCAGTGGGACTGCTTAGAGGTAATGTTTCCTTTAGTTGGGAGGGACAATATGAGGAAGATTAACTGTCCTGTGTTCAAGTAACTTTGATCACATTTAAAGGATATTACAAATACAGAGCACACTTTACTTCATTGCAAAAGTGCCATTTAGCAACATCAGATCACTTACAGACTGATGGCCATACTTGGTATGCTAAACATTATGCCCAAAATTATCAGTTGTAAATGACTTAAAGCATTCTTTATGATGACATTCTTAAACAGATCACAAATATTCCAGGGCTTATATGTTGTGAACACAGAATACTGTAAATGTTATAATTGCTTCCCTTTGCTTTAATTAGCGCTCTGTCAAGATGTAAAAATAAAAAAGCAAGAGATCGAGACTAAATGCAAAATATACCTACCATGAGACTGAACTGCTTTGTAAGGAAGTGGATCCAAATGCTTTCTCAAAACTTCTGCATTCAAAAGAAGAAGTCTGTTCATTACTTCATTTATCTGCAAATACAAATAGAAAAACTTTACTTCGATTGCAGTGACAATTTTTAAGTTCTTAAAGATATTATTTTTTACTCGTAGTAAATATAATCCAAAGTTCATTTTTGTGATGTGCTACCTTCATTAGGTACAGTGGTCTTTTTTTGACCAAAAAAGATTTTTTTTTTTTCATCCAAAATCATTTTTAGGATGATTTGCAATTCCAGATAATTACAAAGTCCTTCAGTTTGAATAAGGCTTTTTATCTGTAGCAAGTGATACACAGTGTTTGTAAACTACTATGAGAGTTAACAGTAACATAATACATCATCTGAACAAATATGACAGAACTGGAGTTAGCCACCAATGTGGATCAAGTGGTCCTTATCACTCCCCACAGAAATGGAATTCACACCCTACCCAAGATATAAGGAATGGTGGTAGAGACTCTAATTCTACTGTTTTAATGACAATATAAATGCTTAATTTTCTTCAGTTAGACAAACCTGTAGTGGTAAGTAATAAAAAAAAAAATCTTTATGATAAAGAGAAAAGTACCTGACTAGAAAGGTAGTCCAAAGAAGACTGTTGATCATCCATCATGTTCCTTACCAATTTTTTTGTACTTCTTGCATATTCAACAAGTGAGTTCTGCAAATTTCCTTTAAAAGAAATACGTTCAGCCACTTTGTTACCATAAATCTAGAAATATTCTTGACTGAACTATGACTCATTTATGATATCTAAGTAAATATTGAAGTTGGTTAACCTTAGGGTACTTGAAAGTGAAACCAAGGTAGTACAGAGACCACAGATTAAAGCCAAAGATGCTAAAAACCTCAACTTCAGTGGTTGTAGGGAAGACATTTTAAGAAGTGATGCTCATCTTTAGATTTGAAAAATTTAATCTTATCCTTGGCAACTTGGATGACCAGTTAATGGATATCAAAGAAATACAAATGCGAATGAAAAAGACAAATATGTAAGGCATTCTGTCATCCTACATTTACGCATTCACTCTGCTGCTCCTAGGTTTTGTCATGGTGCTAAAAACCAAAAAAAAAAAAAAAAAACCAAGCAAACCTGTTAGGTATTTAACAAAATATATTAAAAATCATATAGGAAATACAATGATTTTGACTTTTTTTTTTATTATTTTTCTGAGGCTGATTACATCCTTTGCTGTGTAATTTGTCAAGGCAGTGAGTAGAGAATGTCCTGCATAAGTATCTACAAAAGGCAAGCTGAAGCATAGATTTCCTCCCACTTTAACTAACTAACTAACTAACAAACTCCCACTTAATTCATCTACACCTTACTATGATATTTAAATGAGGGACAGACACCCTACTCTTCTTTAATGGAGAGAGCTACTAACATTCAGAGGGCAACACAGATCTAGGTGGGTGGAGCTGCTGCCTAGATTAGCCTGTCCTGATTAGTAGTTATAGAGACTAGCATGATTATGCTTCAACTTTCTTACACCAGCTGCATCCCAGAAACATAGCACCCCAAATTTTCTCAATCCTCAGCCTAGGCAGCAGCATCAAGGACTTTACATGTGCTCAAGAAGATTAAAAAATAGATCATCACAGCAGAGTAGAGCAGAGCAGAGGGTTGCATAGCATGGCATTGCATAGCTTGTTGCTGAGAGTATTCTTTATGAATACATACTGCACATGTAATGTTTTTCCACTCGTAAAATTTTAGCTTGAACATCACATGGTACAAGGCATTGGTCTTTTTGTTTTGAAATATCTGCAGATTTATTTTTTTCTTCTGCCTTGAGTGCTTCCTCCACAGCTCCAACACTCCTTGTGCCCTGTTGTGCCAAACAATGGAGGGGGAAATAAATTGATCATAAAGAATATACAAAATATCTCAGGTTGCCAAAATGAAGTACCCTCCATGGGTCTTCCTGGGGTTTTTAAAGATTTATCGAGTTATAATTGACAGAGCTGATACCAAGGCCTCTTAGGTGTCTTCTGGTTAGCCATACCAGAGTGTCAGAGTAAAGAATAACCTCTATACATTTGAAAAACGCCAACAACATGTCTGGTAAAGTATTCTCCAAGAGCTCCATGAAATAAGGCAATAACTTGCAAATCTTACATTTAAGAACTCACATTTTAGGAATCACTACACCAAACAGATATCTCAAACGCTAACAAAGTTATTTTCACTGGAAAGGAACAGTCTTTTGGATTTTCCACATATTAGCAAAACATTTTTATTCTTGAAAGTCCCTAAATTAATTACTTGGATTCTGATCATGGAAATACTTGCATAAGGTATTAGTCTGTGCACAAAAGCAGTCCCAAGCAGATTTGGGACTTAACATTAAAAAAATATTTTAAATGCTCTTATAGATGAAAGAATAAAGGGACACTATTTGCAGGCACACAATTATAAATAATAAAAGCATTGGTAAAAGAAGGTACAGTTATTAATGTTCTTTTAAAATAATATTTCTGTATTTAATATTTTTTTTTCCTGGTGCTATGTGACAGAAAATACCTCTGAGTCATTACTTACAGAAAAGTTAAAAGTAATTCCTGAGATATGTGTCATTGTCAAAAGACTAAGAAATTCATTTGAGCCTTTGTTGATTCCATAATCTCAGCAAAGCATTGTAGTATGTTAATATACTGCATTTTCGAGTGTAAATAGGAACCTTAGAAACATGAAGATTTTAATAAAAGAGAAGACTTGTTTAGACTTGCATGTATCTTCAACATACTTGTCCTTTCCTGCTTCAGGTTTCTCTTCTGGCTTTTGCACTACACTGGCAAAGCACTGAACGGGATTTTTTTTTTTGACTTTCACTTTTACAAAATGTAAGTAGAAAATAAATAAAACTGTTAACAAGGAGATCATATATATAAAAAAAGTTTCTGAATTTTTAATGCAATTGTAATTTGGGACTGGAGATAAATGATAGAGAAATAAAAGAACATGTTTCTTTAATTTTGAAATAAGCACAGAATAAAGGAAGAAAAATTGACTTGAAGCTGGTAAACAGTTCACTCAAAACTTTGCTTTATTCCAGGGCTTTATCACAGCTGCTTGTTGCTTGTTCAATTAAATGCTGTCAAGCAAATATTTTCAATCAATATTTACTTTTAACAAAAGCCAAAATGAAACAGACAATGAAAGCTGACCTCAGCAATTCAAATAAGAACTCTGACTGCCAAAAACAATAGTTATTCTGCATTTGTTCATGCAGATGAGATTAAAAATGTGGCCTAACAACAGGGCTGTGATGAAGGTCATTAAGACACAACTGTTCTAATTCTAACTGATTTCCTACAGTTTGAATGTAGTTTCTTTTCTCTATCTGGAAACACCTGATTGTTCTGTTTTCCTATCTACTCTGAATAAAGCAATCTACAGTTTCAAAACATCTGTCACTTTTTTGAGAAATCATTCAGTTACATTCATTATCTAAGCAAAGGAATTGAAAATCTTACCTTAGATGAACAAGGCTTGACATTACTTATGACAGTCTCTCCTAAACCAAACAAACAAATGTAAAGACAAATCAGTGAAGCTACCCCAAAGCAGTTCATCTTTTACTTGAAGAAATGCAAACGTTTTGAAGGGTTTCAGATTTCTGTGGAAAGGATTGTACACTATGAAGTCCTGAGCTAACTGTTTGGGAATGTCTGCAGCACAAAGAGCAGCCAACACTCCTTTAATTCCTGGATTTAATAAAACATGTTTCAGTTGTGCAGTAGATTTTATATACTACTGTTTGTATCCTGAGAGCTATTGCTGTTCATCACCTCTACATGACACATCAAACATACATATTTTCATTGTGATAAAACTGACAGATTTTTGTATGCACTATTTTTGAGCATTAGTATATATTGGCACTGAATAGTCTGGCCTAATTGAAAGAAAAACTAGTATGGATCAATGTTTTCATCTTTTGCAAAGGTTTTTAGCATTAAAATGGAGGTGTTTATATTGGTGTGATGGTAGTGCACTAGAACAGGCAGTGGAGGCAATTTTAGAGTATGTTCTAAAAGCAGATTCAAATAGAAAATTGAAAAATATTACTTTCAAGTAATGCTTTGTACTACATAGAAACTTGTTTACCAAGAGGACAAAAGCAGTCTCTTGGTCTCACTAGTAACCCATCTGTAGAAACACTGGGACTGTGAGTGAGACAATCATTCAAATACAACGATTTTTATCCCTGAACAATGTCAAAGTACAAGAGAATGTGCTGAAAAAAGAAGAAAATTAAATGTAATCAAAGAAATTTAATTAAAGCTATGAGGAAATTACAGTTTTCATACACTCAAATACACTTTTTTATCTTTAAAACTGGGTCTGATATTTTAACCAAAAAAGCAAGTTACTTGGAAAGTTAATTTGGAAAGTTCATAAAGACCCAACAGATTTTCAACTCCTTGTGCACATCAGAGAATTTAAATTGTTTGTGATCTGGCTGAATAAATGAAACTCCAGCTTCTAACATACCACTGGAGATACTCCATCTAAAGAATCATCAGAATATACTGTTCAACATCACCTTGCACTGGGTCAGCCAGACAATGTTCCAAATTTGTCTTGATCCTGAGGTTCATCTCCAGCCCTGTCTGAAGCTGTAATACACTGGAAATAGCTTGTGATACAAAGAGATTTGAAAGCAACTGGGGGACAGGGATTAATATAGTTTTAAATCCAGTTTTTTAATACAATGCTTTCTTTTAATTAACAGCTGAAGGGGACTAAGCACCTGTACCTGGCCTCTCCCGGACAGGAGCATGTTCAACTGCCTCTGACTGTTTTAACAACTTTAGTTCTTCAAAATATCTCAAAATATTTTAATTTTCTTTTTAACTTGTTCTGATGTACCACACTGCACATCATAGCTTTCTGATATAAGAATTACTAGAATTTAACTAGCACGTCAGTTGATCCTCTCTCAAGATGCAGGTTGTGATCCACAGTTCAGACTTAGGAAGAAGCTGAAAATATTTTACTGGCTACTCATATATGACATTAAAGGGAAAAGAACAGTTTTCATTCCTCTTTATATGCACAGAAATAGGAAGAGGTGACAAATTTCAGGAAGGAATGGTTAAAGTGATCAGAACATGGACTGAACTCCCTCTCCCATGCAGTCATTTACATAGTTAAACTCAAGCTTGGAAGAGAGATAAAGGGCATTAGCAGATTAATCCCCTGGTGGAAAAAGAAGGAAAGAAAAATGTGTTTCTGCGGCAGCACAGCTATGCTTCAGCCTTCAGACAAGTTCTGTAATAAATCCAGAATCTATCCCACAAAGATTTAAGAGTTGATCTTTATCCTTGACTGGAATATCAGTCTCTAGCCCACAGTAAAAATTATGAAACTGTTTTCAAACCAGCTGCCAGAGTGGGACCTTCCATCTTGTAACCATTTGATATCAGGATGTGTGCTGTCCCAGAATAATCGTACAGTTCTGAAATACATGGTCCTCAGCTCGTTGCCTTCTCATCCCACAGTTTGAAAGACGTGAGGTTCCTCACGAGGAGGAATTATCTAACAACCATAAAGGACGGCTATGAATAAGAAAAAGGTAAAAACAAGAAAGACAGAAAGGTGTATTTATATACACTACCCTTAATTCTGAATTTCAGAAGGTATCGAAGGTGAAGCTATGAGTTGGACTGGATAAGATCAAAATTTGCAGTAAGTCTAGAGAAGCTCAAATTCTGCTAGTGTGAGCTGCCACTGGGATTAGACAGGCTTCCCAGGGAAGTGCTAGAATCTCCACCCCTGGAAGTGGTCAAAAGCCCTGCAGATGAGGTCCTCAGTGACCTGGTTTAGAGGTGGATTTGGCAGTCCTGGGGTAATGGCTGGACTTGATCTTAAAGGTCTTTTCCAACCTTTGGTTCTGTGATTCTGTGAACCTGAATCTTCCCAGATGTGACATAGGCTCAAGTTCTGGGTTGTTTCTCAGCCCTATTTCAGTCCTGTTTGCGTGACTCCACACTGGTAAAAACTTCTACTGCATTGTAAATGAAGCACTGCATTTTTTTTCAGGCAAACTGGGATTTTTAAAGTGTATGTGGATTGAAAGGTAGTGACAACCGGTCTTATACTTGCAACACAGAAGAGTTCCGATTGGGCAAAGAGGTGGTGAATTTGGGGCTGATATTCTGAATATAGGTGGAAAACTTCCATTTTAGGGTCATCTTCTCAACTGTGGTAACTAATATAAATTGAGCACATTTGTCAACCTGAGCATCAGTGAGCTTGCCTGTAAAAAGGCAATAGTAACGTTTCACAAGCTGTGCTACAAACACAGAGGTGGGAGTCTGTGGGGAAAAGTATTTTACAAAAGCTGAGTACTATTTTTACTCTCCTAGTCAAAGACATAGAACAGCTGCACACTGAAAAAGAGAAGAACTGGTTTAAGCTCAAATACAGCAGCCAAGAAATGTCTCGCCATGAAAGCACGGAGGCATTTAGACTTCTGCTGACAGCTCATCCAAGGCGTGGCAATATCCCAGGACAACACACCCTGCTTTGCCTGGAAAAAAAACCACACGTTTTGCAGTCTTAAGAACTTTTTTTGTTTGTTTGTTTTGTTTGTTTTTTTGTTTTTTTTTTTTTTTACTTTTTGTAATTTTATTTACTTTTTAATATACTTTATATATTTTTCTATATTTTTGTTATTTCTACATCCTGTTAAAAAAAAAAAATCCCCTCCAAAACTAATGGGAAACGTATTTGTTTGGGTATCGGTGGTTTGTTTGTTAGTTTTAAAGGGCACTCTGCTCTTTATACAAATGCAGACACGACGGAAAGCCTGGCGAGGACCACGCACCGTGCAATGGCACCGGGTCCCGCAGCGGCGCGACTGAGGAAGCGACGGACACGGAGGATGTCTGCCCCGGAGAGAGACGCGTTGCACCCCGCTTCCCCCAGCGCCGGGCACTCCCGGGCACTCCGAGGCCCGGCCCCGGCGGGAGCCCTCCCTTCCGGGCGAGTCTCAACTGCCCTGAACCTCCTGCCCGATGCGAACGCTCGCAAAGGGAGCTCCAGACGAACCGCAGCCACCCCCGGCCTCTCCTCAGCCATTCCCCACGCTTCCTCAGCCCTTCCCCACGCTTCCTCAGCCCTTCCCCACGCTTCCTCAGACCGTCCTACGCTTCCTCAGCCCGTCCCTACGCTTCCTCAGCCCGTCCCTACGCTTCCTCAGCCCTTCCCCACGCTTCCTCAGCCCTTCCCCACGCTTCCTCAGCCCTTCCCCACGCTTCCTCGGCCCTTCCCTACGCTTCCTCGGCCCTTCCCTACGCTTCCTCGGCCCTTCCCTACGCTTCCTCAGCCCGTCCCCACGGTTCCTCAGACTGTCCCTACTCTCCCTCAGACCGTCCCCACCTCCCCTCGGCCGCTGCCCCGCCCCGTTGCGAAGGAAGCGGCGTCTTCGGTTGCTATGACACCGGCGGAGCGGCCTGGCTCCCGGCATAGGCCGCGGCCCGCTCCGGTGTGAGGCAGCAGCCCGAGGCGCTGAATGGAGCCCTGCGGTGCCGGCGGTGGGGCGGTGCGGGTGCGAATCCCCCCCGGAGGGCCCCAGGACAGTGCGGAGGGGACGCGGTGCGCTGCTGATGCGTATCCTTCCGCAGTCAGGGGCTGGGCGGGCGCTCGGGGGTGGCGGTGGGGCGGGCAGCTGAGAGGCAGGGGCAGTCCTGGAACGGGCGGAGTGGGGCAGCGGGAGCTTGGAGTCAGTGTGAGGATTCGGCGGCGGTGGGTTTGGGGCGGTGGCGAGGGATTGCCTTAGGGGGGAGTCTAAATAAAACTGGCACATTGGTTTCTTAAAGTGCTGTAGAGAAGTTGACTTCTCAGGCGAGTTTTCTTGTGTTTCTTTGTGTAAGCGGAACAGGCCAAGAGCTGGGCTTGTTCAGCCTGGAAAGAGAAGGCTCCGGGGAGGAGGCTTAGAGCAGCTTCCAGTGCCTAAAGGGGCTGACAAGAAAGCTGAAGAGGAACAGTTTACAGGACAAGGGGGAATGGATTTAAGCTGACAGAGGGGAGATTTAGATTAGACATTAGGAAGATATTCTTTCCTGTGAGGGTGCTGAGGCACTGACGCAGGTTGCCCAGAGAAGCTGTGGCTGCCCCATCCCTAGCAGTGTTAAAGGCCAGGTAGGATGGGGCTTTGAGCAACCTGGTCTAGTGGAAGGTGTCTCTGCCCCTGGCAAGGGAGTTGGAACTGAATGAGCTTTAAGGTCCCTTTCAAACCAAACCAAACCATTTAATGATTCCATGAGGAGAGTCTGCCTTTGGGAATTCTATTTTCCACTCCAACTTATGGATCCTTATTGAATTTTAATAAGCAATACTGACAAAGTTCTAAGTTCCACCTGTACTGTGCTACTTCAGTCTTAACTGATGTGAGACAGGGCTGATCTTGCTCTGTGGAGAGCTTTTATCCAGTGATATTAATGAATGTCAGAGTAAGCTAATTCTTTAGATAGGGAGGGACCAGTTTTACTATTGAAACATTTTCACTATGATATGTGTATCCATACGTTATAGATTTAGATAAAAGAAAGATGTTTATTGAAATAAGCATAATAGAGGTGAGATTTTTCATCTTCTGATACCATGAAAGATGAGTACACAACCTTTTAAAATCACTGTAAACAGTAAAATGTAATGACTTTTTTTTTTTTCTAGACGAACACAAAGTTAGTTTTGGCTATAATATACAATTATGGGATCAACTGTTGTGTACTTAGTCAAGAGGTATATCAGTATTTTGTATCTCATGCACAAAGTTTGCCCTTTCCCAAATGGTATGCAAAGTAAATCAAGTTACTCTATCCTTTAATGAGCTGTTTGGTACATTTTCCATGGTCCTTAACACAATACTAGGGATAGAGCTTTAACATTTCATTTTGAACAAGATTTAGCAGAAGAACGCCGGGCTTTGAAAGAAGATCAAAAAGTATGTCGGAGTAGGGCACACAAATATTCGATAGAGACAAACAGAAGAAGAAGGTAAGTAACTAGGGTTCCTTTGGTGGGAGGTTGTAAGGAGAAAAATGAGTCAAAACCTTTAGACAGTTCCATATATTTCATTATTTGCATATTCACTTTGTTAAATAGCCTCACTGCTTTGTTCTAGAGGAATCTAGGCTGAAAAGTTTCACCAATCCAGTTTCGTGCTATAGGGCAAATAAACCTTAAAAAGAATATTCTGATTTACTCAACTCACTACTTTTTGGAAACTCACTGCAGTCACCTCTTACTGTAGAAAGTAAAGGTATGTAGCACTTTCAGCTTGTGTCTCTGATCTGTATTTCTGGTATTCTTCTGGGTTTTATTAGCTTCAATGCATGTGTGCAAAATGCATTAAGGTAGACAGTGCAGGTCAGAAGGCAGGAAATTGTCATTGCCTTCTGAGGTGAATGTTTCTCTCTCTGCATGGCTTAACAGCCACACAGCCTACCCTGCATGGTGGGGCTTTGTGCTCCTACTTCCCAATAAACCCAAGACAAAGTGTTTCTTATGCGGGTTTCTATTTATAATAAGTTTATCCCATATTGACATTTTTAAAAGAGCTTTGAATATTCTTTCTACATCCATGGGAATGTAAAGTTGTGGAATATTCTGTGACAAGTGGATTAAGTAAATTATACACTGAGTTGTTTCAGCAAAGTGCTGTATATAGTTTAGTAGGCATAGAGGGCTCTTTCCTGGCAGTGAGTTCATCCATGCACATACAGGAGTCTCGGCTGTGTGTGCTGTAGAGACAGATGGGTTCCCCCTTGTAAGCCCTCAGGTTCTTCTGCCTAGTGTGAACTCATCGACACTCATGCCCACAGTTACCATATCAGATGATTTCCCTTATATGATGTTTTACTTGCTGTAATACATTGATAACTTGTAAGAGAGACAGTAGATGTTGTTTATACTGCCATTTAGCTTGACAGTACATGCTGTCAACATATGTTTTGAAATACAAAGAGAAATGGAACAGGAAGTAGAGTCACTTGGGAGTGATTAAAGGCAGTGTGCAACCCCCAGCCTTTGCAGATAATAACCTGAGTCTCAGCTGAAAGATTTAGTATCATATTTAGTTTTCTGGAACAGTACCACTTGTAGCACTATGTATCTCAGATGAACACTCTTTATTGTATTACTGGTCTTGAAATATAACACTCTACTGTAAAAGCAAATACCAGACAGCCTGCATATTTTTGTCAGTGGTGTAGTTAAACTAATACTTGTAGATACATAAATACATTTCCATATGTATTTTGTTGCAGCCTTATGAAACATGATATAAACCCAAGTTACTCAGGTGAAGCAGTTAGAAATTTAGGTATGGTATTCATAAAATGAACTTTTTTCCATCAGTGGCATAACTATAAGCACAATAAGTAGTTCAAACAGCAGTCTGTGGTGACAAGTCTTCCCCTAATAACTGAAAAGGAGTTAGTTGTCAGGTGTTAGAAAGGTACTAATTGCATACAGTATTAATAAGCTGTAAAATATAATTAAAAATTAAGGGTGCATATATGAAGGAAGTTCGTTTGTAAATACCAAGTTCCTTGAAACTGAGTATCTTTTTCCTGACAGTTATGCAGGTAGGAAGTGATTGATCAACCAACCATCAGATCATACCTCAAATCTGTGTATAATCCAAGACCCATTCACTTTGTAACGCATGTAAAGGTTGAGGAATACTCAAGGGTAGCATGACTTCCTTAAGCTGCATATTTTCACCTGGCAGCGCCCTAAATTCTCCCTGTCAGGGCTTATGGGCACGTATATCAGAAATTATTCTTGGCACTGCTGGTTTATAATGGGAAAACTGAAATTGCTTCTTTCTTTTTTTTCTTTCAACATATGGAGCATAAGCATGAGCGTGACAGTCCATTTTCTACTTCTAACCTTCGCACAGAGTGGTAGAGGTGGGAAGGGGCCCCTGGAGATCATCTGATTCAACCCCCGTGCTCAAGCAGGGCCACCTGGGGCTGATTGCCCAGGACCAGCTACTCAGCATCTCCAAGGATGGAGACACCACAAACTCTCTGGTCAGCCTGTTCCAATGCTTAGTTATGATTATAGTACAAAAAGTGCTTCCTGATGCTCAGAAGGAACCTCCTGTGTTTCAGTTTGTACCTGTTGTCTCTGGTCCTATTACTGGGCGCAGCAAAAAGGAGCCTGGTTCTGTCTTTTTTGCACCCTTCCTTCAGGTATTCATAGACATCAGTAAGACCTCTTGAGCCTTCTCTTAGTGAGGCTGAATGGTCCCAGCTCTCTCAGCCTTTCCTTATAGAAGAGATGCTCCATTCATGTAGCATCTTTCTGGTCTGTCCATGTCTCTCTTGTACTGAGGAGCCTAGTTCTTAGTTCTCATTAGCTTAAAAAGTCCTAGCTAGGCATAAGGGGCTATTAGATCTTTTCTAAATGTACTTGGAATGAAATTGTCCCTGGCAGTGTTGTAGTGATCTATTGTCAGTACCTCTAAAATGCAGCAGCTTCAGCATTAAAAATACTCTCCTTCTGTCAAGATGTGCTCAGTTAGTTGGTTTATTAATAAATGAAAAAAACATCACTTGTATGGAAAGGAGCAAGTCTAGTTTTGGAAAGCAAAGTCTCAATACCCAGTCACAGGCCTTTTTCAAAGTGAATGCTTAGGGGAAACTATATTCCTACCTGATGCCATCGGTTTCTTTGCATCTCTTGTACTGATCAAGCTCCTTAGGTTTGTGTTAACAGCAGTACTTCAACACTACAAAAAAAGAGCTTACTGGTTATCTTTACACAAGTTGCCTGAGTACCAAGAAGTAGTTCCTTTATTGTCTTAATGATTTGTGAAGTTACAATTTCAAGATCAGCTTAAGAATTAAATATGCTCTGGGACAGTAGCTGACAGATATTTTGTTTAAATTACTATGCCGGAAATAAGAGCTCCTGACTAAGCACATACTTTATGTAAATGAATGGAGTATCATGTTTTGTGTTTATATACTGTGCTACTTTCTAAATACCAGCTGCCAGTTGCTGAGGACTGTAGCCTTCATGATTTTACTGCTCAGTGCAACTTGAGTATCCCATTTCACTGTGATGTTACTGGCTGCCAGTAGTTGGTGCATTCTGGAAATGCAATTGTCTATGTGCACTTTTGACTAAACCTTACATCTTGGTTCAGCATTTTGACTTACCTTGAAATCTGAACCCATGACAATAGCTAATCCATGTGTTGTATTTGGGGAAGGAAATGCTTTCTCCATTTATATCAGTTTCCAATCTATTCCTATTACTGTTGGCGCTTTTTTTTTTTTTTTCAAAAATACTTTGTTTTCGGCATATCTAGAAGCTTTGTCTCCACCTACTGGCTGATTATCTTGGAGGGTTTAATAAAAACTAAATTATTTGTCGGTGTTGTCAGAGAATGAAAAGCAGTCTGGTGTCAGAAACAGGAAAGAAAGTGTTAGCACTTGGTAAACAGAGGGGACAAAGTGATAAGAATGTTGTATTGCTTTCTACATCAGAATGGAACTGTGAAAAGTAGTGGTCACTAACTTCATAGACCTGCAAAGCAGTATTGCCATTCTGGTAGCAGGCCACAGGATTGTGCTGAATTTGCAAGGCCTCAGGATAGATACTTGCCAAGCTTGCTCTCTCTGAACTTTTCTTGACCTGCCCGCAGCTTTGTTTTGTTTGATTTAGGTGTAGTTTCTCTAACTGACCAGGTGTCCGTGGCTAATTTATTTTGCCTTTATCTTTTTATGGTATGACTGTAGTTTTCTATAGATAGCAGTAAGAAGCAGTTATTCTATGTAGAGTATGAGATATTTGGGACTTTGACATGCTGATGTAGTGTAGGGAAATACAGGCCTGATACAGCAGCAGAGGCCTTGAGAACTGGAGGCTTAGAAGAGTACAGGCAGGGAATGATGAGAGATGGTGCACAGGCTTGGCACTGGAGACCCCAAAGCGCAGATGGTTGACTAAAGGAATGCAGACCTAGACCTGACTAATCTGGCTTTAGGGTAACAGAATCGAAGAGTAGCATGTAATAAATGTAAAAAGCATCATGCATAGAATATTTGGAGGTAATGTGGAGCTGCAGACTTATGAAGAAAGAACAAAGGTATAAAAGCATGTTAGCAAACATAAAACTGACTCTGAGCAGATCCTTGAGGTGAGGAAGAAGAAAGCATTAACATGAATATCCTACTGTTCCTGGTGAAGGGACTTCAGATGCTAATTGCTCACCACAACAGCTCAGCACCACCAGAATGAAACTACCAGCCTTGTGACGCAGAAGAGCAATGGAAGCATAAGCATTAGGGGAAGGGATAGAAACTCAATGTGTGAGTAACAGTTCAAACTGCTTTATCACTGTTATTGAAGCTTTCTTTGTATAGAAGTATTCTAAATGTATTATTATTTTTCATTAACAATTACATCTGGATTAATAATGATTAGACTCTCACGGATTGAATTATGCTAGCAAAGAAGTTCTTGCCTTTATATAAGGTGTGCTTACCTTTTGCCTCTAAACAAGATCTGAAGTTCAAACTGGTGGATAGTGCAGGCAGCCCTCCTGTAAAACTTTGGGCATTTTGCAGGACAGCCCTCAGTGAGCCCTTGCAGCATTGTAAGGGTCAGTCCTTCTGAAGCCCTTTACAGCAATTTGGGCCTGTCCTTTTGTATTCAACATACAATAATCAAACAAGATGAAGGGATAGAATTAAAGACATGTGCTCCTATAGTTCTGGGAAGTATTCATTTAAAGAAAAAAATCTGCCAATCTTTTTAAGGATGTAAGGTGTGTTTCCTGTCTGCACATGAAGGGGGTTTTGAGTGTAACACCCCATTCTAGCTTTTTCTTGATGTTGCTGTAGTCATTAAGTGTACAAATACATTCCCACTTCAGTTTTAAAATTACTGTGCACTGGTTTGCAAATGTGATATGGCAATGCATGAATAATATCAACTCGGTACCAAAAGGTTCATTTCGTAGCATTCCATATGCAGTGCTTATATTCCTTTTTATTATTATTATAGTATTAAGCATTTAGTCCACCTAAGAATGCAGCATCCATCACTTCACTGTGAAGGTAATTTAATAAAATCAACCAGGAAATAGTTCTGCTGTCTAGTCATACTGGTTTTAACATAAAAATATCTTCCACATAATGTCTGTATATATAAATATTTTAAGTTTCTTACTCCAAATTCACTATAAGCATTTTGGCAGCAATTTCAAAAATTGCTGCACCGCTGGGTTGTTTATAGTAGACAGAAAAACTGGGTTAAAAAAACACCGGTCAGGAAATTCTTCTGCTAACTCTCCATCTTAAAGCTATACTGTTTTGCCAATGTTACATCTGTGATATGAACCTAAGCTGGTGACTTAAGGAGAGCGAATGAACAAACATTTGCTTTAACTCTTTTTCTGTAAGATGTCAATGTGCATTTGTAAAATTATTTATTTTACATAATGCACCTGGGTGTCACAATTTATATTCTGTGAGGTCAAGAAGTTAATGATGCAGGCTTCACTGAATATCCTTAATGCATTTCCTTACATTTAAAATGATATCTTTTTTCTCCTTCATATCTTAATCCAAACCAAATAGAGATCATGATGAGCTGTGGTGAAAAAGACTTCTTGCATCAGCATTTGGAATTGCCCATATCCATCTGTATGGAACAAGATGGGTTTTTTTATGCCAGTTATTAAGAACGTGGAAGTGTGCAGCTAAGTCATACTCCAAAAGAATTTAAAAAATGTATAAATAAAGACTATCAGAATTTACTCTTTCCTTTTTGGAGTTAGACACTGGAATTACTCCAGGTGCAGAGTTGTAGAATTTCCCACATATCTGGATTTAACAACCACAGTTCAACTAAAGGCCTTGTGGAGCAGCTTTAAAGTACTGACTAAGATAAGCAAGTCTTTCCTCTGTTGTGATTTTCCTGTTTCTTCAGTCAGGATAAGGATTTCTGTATCAGATTTTAACATATGAGGCACTGGAATGGGTTGCCCAGGGAAGCTGTGAATGCTCCACCACTGGCAGGGTTGAACATAGCCTTGGGTGACTTGATTTAGTGGGAGGTGTCCCTTCCCATGGCAGAGGGGTTGGAGCTAGATGATCTTAAGGTCCTTTCCAACCCTAACTATTCTATGATTCTATGTCCGAACCACAGGAATACTGAAAGCTGACAATGACTTCTTATGCTATTCTTTTAGTTCTAACTTCTGGATTGTATGGACAATTAAAGTTCCTGTGACATTTTAACCAAATTACAATAAGGCATTTTATGTGAATAATTCTCCTCAGATTTTTTCTTGGTTTTGGACAACTGCTTGTCTGGCTTCACCTCATGCTTCAAGTAAAGCCATACCTGCCTGCCGACAAACTGAAATCTGCAAATGAACCTTGCAGTATTGGAATCATGTTTTAATTTGTTTCTCTTTGCATAAGTCAGTTTTCTGTCTTAACCTTCATTAGAGCTGTGGAGTTTTAGAACTCCATCTGTAGAAGAGCTATCTAGAACTGTAGAAATTCATCTAGATTTTTGAATGTGTTACTATTAAGTGCTATTTGCCATTTATTTGTTAAAATAAAACATAAACTACTGCCTATATACAGCACAGGATTTAATCTCAGCAGTTCTTGTGATACAAGACAATTGTGAGGAATCCTGCTACTGGGAGATCTGGAGCTTTCTTAGGGGAGACTACTGCCATTTTGATTTCTGACCTTGGAGAGCATTTATCCAGAGTGCTACATACATCGGCTAAAGCAGTGGATTCTTTTGCACATTTTGTCTCTCTTTTTACTTTTAGCTTTTCATATGCTCCACCATTGTCTTTCTTGAGCTTCACATTGGTAGCACTGGTGGTGTAGTATTGAAGAAGGAAGATCAGATGTTGCACAATTTCCAGTTTTCCCTTATGATATGGGGAGGAGTTTTAAGGTGCACTCGATGGCAGGAAAGCAAGAACATAGTCTTTGTGATTCAAGGTTTGAATAGCTGCATGGAATCTATTTAAAGTGCATTTCCACTTGGAGAAAGATTGTGTGTATTTGTCTGCAGTTTCTACTAATGAAATATAATAATTTGCCCATAAAATTGAGAAATCTCAAGTCACTAATTTCAGTATGTTTTGACAACCACGCACATATGAATTTTCAAAACAGTAAAAGATCTTTATGTCTCTCTCTGCTATGTTTTGGCTTCCAAGTGGATTAAAGTGGATATTCCTGTAAAATTGTGTAATGGGGAATTAGTTGGCAGATTTCCTATTTTTTACTGTTGTGCAATTATGGCCTTTTGACTTTCTAAAATAAAAGTACCTATTTCAGATTATTTTTCTGTTTTTTTTTTTCACAGGTCAGCACTCTGAAGGGATACTAGGAAGGTTCAAGTTGACTATTTCAGTTTGAACTCTTTCCCTGAAAAGCAAAGGGAAGAATAATTAAAATACCTTGAGTTGAAGAGAAGCTTTGTTAAGTAGCAGCTTTGCTCCATTAAGCAGAAAGATCTGTGGAGCAACTGCAAGTTTAAGATTAAAGTATGGGAAAGTATCTTACTGTGATGAGAGAAATAGCATAAGGCTAAACATTACTACCTTTCTTTCCAGTAATGCTGGCTAGGAGTGGTACCCTGTGTAGTAGAGCAGTGATCTGTCTCACACACAGAGACCTATAAAATGGGAAGCTCCCTGTTGTAGTGATCCTTGCATGACAGGCTTTAGAAGTTGAACTTGAAGAGTACTTTTACAGTATTACTATATTTAGAATAGAATGTTTCCAGGGATGGGGCATCTACCACCTCTCTGGGAAACACATACCAGTGCTTCACCACCCTCATGGTAAAAAGTTTCTTCCTTATAGCTAGACTAAATCTCCCATCTTTCAGTTTAAAACCATCATTTAAATGTGACTTACCTACATAGTCACTGTGCCAACAAATTTACCTGGCATAGTTTGCTCAAGAGGCTTGTTCAAGTTTCTCAGTAGGAATAAAACTTCCACATAGCGATGATCATCACGTAGGTGATGATTTTGATTAGAGCATGCAGTAGAAGGACACTTCTAACGTAGTTGATGCTAATAACTGATTCAGTCAATCATAGTTTCACATTGCTGTTTTATTTTATTTTGTGCTATTAATCTGATGTCTGTCAGGAAGCTTCTCAACAGCTAGAAGCTGATATTAACTCTTACATATTTATGGATAAAAGCTGTAGTTCCTTTGTGTTATTTCTGAGAAACAGCTTTTAAATTGTTACTATTTCTTGAACAGTATACACACAGAGCATTTGCTGTTCACCTTCCTATCGATCTGACTGCCATTATACATTTACACGGTAATGCAGAGAGTCACATTGGTGACAAAAAGTAGTTGACTCTGCATGATAATTCACATATACGAAAGAATTGAATTTCTAGTTAAGGCTAAAAAAAAAAAATATTATGGCATGTCTCTTCTTCACCACCCACTGTCCCATTTATGTCCAAACATAGAAATTCAGTTCTCCTGAAGATTATAGCATTTAATTTATGGAAAAGCAAGCTTTTGTACTAAAATTGTGAATTGGTAAGCAAGAAAGTCACTACTATTTGGTAACTGTAATTAGAAAGTGTAAGGATCATCTACTTTTGCTTCTTAAATACAGAGCCTTTGAAGAAAGACAGAAGCAAGCGGAAGAGAAAGAACAAAGATTTAGACAACAAGTTCTGCAGCAGAGGAAAATTAAACTTCAGGAAGCAACTGATAAATTCCAGCGTGCTCATCTGCCTTTTTCTCAGCACAAGCAAATAGGTTTGTAAATTAAAATTTAACCATTATTCATAATACACTTGTTTTTTTCTATTAATAGAATATAATTGAAGCAAACAGAACAATTAATTTCACTCTAATTGAATTCATATAAGAACAATTTAACTGTCAAGAAGCTCAGATCCGATACATAAGACAAGATTGGGTAGAAGGAATTAAAGCAAAACAATTATTTTTTTTTTCCTAAAAATTGTATTGTGAGTTATTTCATTATATTCCAGTCACAGTTAAGTACATCACCTCCTTGCAATATTGTGGCTTTCTGGGGTTTTCCCCACTTCTTTCACTGCAGTGTGCTCACTGCTCACAATACCGCGCTTTCACAGCTGGGTGTGACGTGTTACAAGGTCCCTGAAAGTTACTAGGATAGCATAATGATCTGCTATTTGAACCCCCGAATGTGAAATAATTTAGAATGTGCATTTTGTTTATCATTAAATAAATGCAGTCTTAGCATATATTTACTGTGTTACATAACTTATACTGAATTAGTCAGCTTCTTAAGCTGTTCTCTTGCTGCTGGGAAGTAACGATCACTTCAACTCCGTTCCTGCTTTCTTGGAATCAGCACAGATTGGCAGGAGTTTTTAACAGCATCAGCCAAGTCTGATTTCCAGTCAACTTTCCAGTGTTGAAACACTTAAGATATGGTATATTACTTAGGTGTTCTTTAACAGATTTACTCTACCAACTACAGATGCGCCAACTGTGAGGTAATGTCTCTGACTTCAAGATCAAATGTCAGATTAAAATTCCAAAACAGTACTGGTTTGGGGCTTCTTCATAGCTCTACTGACAGCCCAGACTGTGTAGCAATATAATGAATCACAATTTCTTTTCTTGGGTTTCCTTTATAGCAACTCTGCCACTTTCTACCCTACTTCTACTTACTTGGACAAGGCAGCACCTTGTGCCTGTCTAGACTTTTTCTCTACTGGTTTGATTATTAAGTTACAATTTGGCCTCTATAAAATATCTGCAAGCCATAACTTTGGCTTAGTCCATGAGCAGAATAATCTTGATGTAAAAACAAAGCCAGTGTTGGGGGTTCTAACCTCCTACTTTTTCAACAATGCAGTCTAAAAATTAATACCAAACCTGTTGAATACATGTGTTGCTGTAAACACAGAAATAGACTGGGGTTTTGCTTAAGAGGAACAAGTGTTGCTCTAGCATGTCTAATGACGCTAAGCCACTCAGTTTATTGTAACAGTCTGAATTTGGGCTTCCAAACTGCAGAAACTTAACCAAACCATTTATGGTAAAATATTCCAGTTTTTAAAATATTTTTTCCATTGTGTTTCTCACTCTAATCCCACTAGTCCAGACAAAAGCAGCCTTTCAGTTAGAAGAAGCTCTTGAACAAATTAAAGGATCGGTTTTAACACCAGGACTGTGCTTGCCCAGGAGAAACAAAGCTAACTTCAGGTAAGCATTTCTGTTTAATGATCAAAGGAAGTAAATTGCTTAGTGCATTCAATAAACAACAGACAATTACTCTTTAAAGAGTTGTAGGCCATTTCTCTTGTGGCAAAGAAAGCATTTCTGTGAACTGTTCTAATGAAGCATTATGAAACATCCTTGAGTTGTTTATGTCCATTTGGTAAAACAACAGAAGAGATGACACAAACCTTTTCCCTTCAACAGAATTCTGGGAATAGTCAGGTTGACCCAGTCCCCATTCAGTTATAGTCTGACTCAGATTGCCATGGTTATCAAACCATCTGCTGTTCTATGAATTCTGAATTATTTTGTCTAGATTATTTCTTATTCTTATCCAGATTTTTTCCTTGACATTCAAGGATAATTTAGTTTGTGTATTCATGCAATGATCTTATCTTTTTTCCAGCTGTTATTCCTTTAAATTTCTCATCCTCTCTATGTATCTTGAGCATTCTGAAAACAATTCTGCCTGCAATTTCATTTTATATCACATACAATTTGTATTGCAGTGTTTTCAGTCCACCCAAGCACTTTTTCATGCATAGTTTATCTATCTGGTGTATTTGATACTCCCTCCTGATTATTCCCTTCATAATCTCCAATTTTTTTAGCATTTCAGTTCAGAGTTTTATTTTTGTTGTTGCTCCTTTTGTTGTTACTGTTATTAGAATTATTCTCTGTATGCTTTAAATTGAACAGATGTTCAGAATAGAGGTAAACTCTCTCTAAAAGGAGTCTCCCTACTTTTGAGCTTCAGTGTGTCCTTCATTGTGATGTTAATATTCAGTTTGGTTGCATGCTTGCTGCTGATTAATACATATGCAGGTGATAAACTGGGCAATTGAGAAAATATTTCATAGAGCTTAGAGCTAAATACTCATGCTATCTGCCAGTCACATGCGTAGGAGGATTGCAGCCATAAAACAAACCAAACAAAAAAAAAATCTACCTTCTATGTATAAGTTGAAATTATGTCAAAAAAAAAAAAAAAAAACCCAGATGTTTCTGAACCCTTTATCAGTGTTCCTGATTATTTGTCCTGTTTCTCTAATAGCTTGACTAAGGAGAGCAGCTAGATGCCTCTTCCCCTTGCCTTTGTCATTTGTTTCTTTAGTTTTCATCTTTCTTCAAACTGCTGCTTGTGCTTCAAGGTCTCACATTTTTCCCTCAGTACCTCTTCAAATGACATAGCATTTTTCACAGCATAAGACTGCTGTCAATTCATATTTGTATTATTTTTGAAATTCACTATATCCTATAATAATGATAGTATTCTTTCCCTGATTTTCATTTTTATAACCTGATTTCCTAAGGCAATTAAATGTATGCATTCCTATTCTTTTACGCTTTGTGTTCCCCTGTAAACAAATTTGAAAGACAGCTAAGAATCTCAAGGATAATTATATTTCTACAAGTTTGAAATTGGCAATAGAACAAGGAAGAAAGCACGAAAAAGGTTTAAAAGTTGAATTCTCATCGAGCTATTGGCAGGTCGCAAGGCAGATGGTGTGGGTAAGACAGCACATGCATATCTTGGAACCTGCTACAGTGCTTCCTCTTTCCCAGCTGGTTAGCTAGGAGGCTTTAGTAGGAGCAATATGGGGTGGGTGCAGGAGGATGTAAGAAATATTGGGGATATGGTAATAAGGCAAATAGAATTAAGTTATTGCAGTACAAGCTTTCTTATAGGGACAAGGTATATAAATAACATGAAATAAACCTTTGCTTATACTAACACTAACAATTTGTCTTCCTTCCTTGCCATAGAAAATACTCTGCATTTTTGTCTGCATCTCACACAATCCCTTACTAAGCACTGAGATTCAAACTGAACACGTGTCATGTAGCCTAGATTCTTCTGATCTGTTGCAGAAGACATTAGTGCAGTGTTGTTGTTTTTAGTATTTGTCTGGGAACCATAGTTTGTGTGCATCACAGAGGTGGCATTTCTGTGTTTTCAGACATGGTTCCAAAAATTGCGCAAAATTCTCTTAGAGGACAAATAAATTCCTTGCAATCATTACAGCAAAGTAAGCTTTGATACAGAAGAACATTTTGAGAAGGTTCTCAAAGGTGAAGGTTCTTCAAAACTCAACAGTTCTGAGCTGTAAAGCTTTAAAAATGCCTTAGAATCCCTTTAGTTGAAAATTTTGGGTCAACTAATAGCTAACTCAGATGAGGTAGTAGATCCCTTTTTGTGTTTCTATCTCTTCTTAAACTTCTCTAAAGATTCAACGCAAATATCTTGCATCATCTTTAGAATTTACCCTCCATCAGAAATAGAATTTATAGCATTCATTGTCAGTCCCCTTTTAAAGGAAGACATTAATATTGCATTAAGTATTCAAGATAAATGTGGCTGCAGACCCAACTGGATACAGGTGAATTTTATAAAGTTCTAGAGTTCTCAGTGTTTAAAAAGTTGTAAAGAACTAAATTAGGCAGTGGAGACATATTACCTCTTTGAGAAGGTAAAAAAACCCAGAAACACCTAATGAACAAGAGAATCATAGAATCAACCAAGTTGGAAAAAACCTTTAAGATCATCAAGTCCAACCCTAACCCAGGACTGCCAAGACTATATGTAAGAACTATATATGAGAAGTACATCCTGGAAATGTTGAAAAATATCTGCATATTGAATGGACAATGAAGTTTAGTTTGTTACTCAAAATCCAGTGATTGTTGAGACAAAGTATCATTTTAAATATTGGACCTGATCAACCTGGTAAAATAGAAACTGTATCTCTCCTTGTTGGTAAAGGAATAGCCATCATACAAGTATCTTCACTGGAAGTTTATACCAGTAATCTGTTTTCAACATCTATTCTCCTTCTACCACCATTTGTTGTAATTGTGAAGTACAACAAATACTTGATCCTAAACCAGTGAGATGTAAGCTTGGCTTTCTACTCAATTGTAAGGGTTATGGTTCTACTGAGCAGATATCAGAATTCAAAGCATGGATATGGAGAGAGATTTCTGTAAGTGCCACTTTGGATATGCCAGACTAAGGGCATTTAGGGCCTTGGAACTGGGTTGGAGCCAAAAGCCAGGATCCTTCTCTAGACTGTTCCACCTAGTAAGTCAAGCATAGCTGGCAACCTGGTAATCATTATACTTCCAGAACTCTAACACTTGAGCTACCTATGAGCTGTTGTGTTTTGGTGTGTGGGTTGCTTTTGCTTCTTTTAAGGCCTGCCTTTCTTACTGGTCAAAGCTACTTTGTCATCCTTCCTAGGTCTTGCTGCTTCTTTTCCAAAGCTTGTTCCTGTTCGTAGTGATCTTACCCAGCCTCGTTCCAGTTCTGTCTTCTTTTTATTCTTTAATATATCTTATTACACACTTCCTGTCTTCCTAGTCACATATTTCTTGTCATTTGTCTTCACATGCTTCTTGGCTTCTTTGATTCCTGGGTGCCAACCAAACCTATGTTTCTTGCCAGTTCTCATCCTGTGGTTTCCTCTATCTGACTACCAAGCCAGGCTCACTGGTACCACAGTACTCAGCTACACCAGCTACTCCAAAGATATTTTTTTTCAGGTAGTAAATATAAATTCCTTAATGTGCTGCTTTACTGACATTACCTGTCATCAGTACATTTGGGCTCTCTAGACATTACAAAGCCTTCTCACTATTTGAAGTAAGGGAATATCTGACAGCATCAGTATATAGCTATGCTCTATAAGCCAACCTTACGGAAAAATAAAGGTCATTTTGCTTATTTAAAAAAAAAAAAAATGGGAACACACCACCACACACACAAAAAGCCACCAAAAAAATAAAACAAGCGAAAAAAAAAAGCCCCACAACAAAAACAAAGACTCTGTGTTCCATTTCTGTAAATGAACAAACTGTTGGCTGACATTTTCCAGATTAATTCAGTCTGAGGGTTTCACCCAGCAAGCCAATCAAAAAAGTCTTAACTATTTATAAATAGCAGAAGAGAAGGTTTAAAATTGAAAGTGTTGGACAGTTTTAGCACCACCTGTAGTAAGGTATAGCATAGCTGTCCTTCACTTCCCAGGCATTTATTGATGATGTGTACTTTTGGCCAGGGGCGTGTTTAATGGTGTACAGTTAATGCATAGAAACAAGCCAAAGTAATAAGTTATTTGCTTGCATCAAGAAACACAGATGACACTTCATCCTCATCAGCATCTAGAAACGGTTCTTGCCATCAGAAGCAGATTTCAGCAATGGTTGGCTGGGATAAAACAATGCAAGAGAGCAGTAGAACAAACATGGATAGTAACCAACTTCTCTTCCAGAAAAATCTGAAAGAAATGCAACAGCTCCTTGAAAAACAGCATCTCAGCTATGTGGAGGTATGATATTTCCATGTGATTCATTACATGCTGCTTCTTAAACGTAATAGAAAGTTTCTTGAATGTGATAAAAATGGAACATCTGTTAAGCACTGTTTGCCAAGTAGACACCACCTGAGAGCATACTATACTGTGCCAATAGATTATTTATAGTAAAAGTATGCATATTTTTTACTAAGAAATCAGAGATCTTTAAAAATATTTGCAAGAATATTATCACAAAATCTTCAGATATCTGTCATGTCTTTCTTTCTGTGAACTTAAGATATGTGCATCTGGATTTTTGGCTCTGAAATATCTAGCCATTAGTCTAACACAGGAATCTTGTACTAGTTCCAGAGTTAAATTGGCAGCTTGCAATTCACATTGCTTTGCTGATTTCTACAGTTCAGCACAAAGTGCTATAGTAGTATAATTATTATATAAGTGCTGGGGAGGGTTGTTTCTTTTTTCCCAATGTGTGGTGAATTCTTAGGGATTGACTTTAATTCTCTTGAAATCCTTTTTTGTCATCTTTGAAATACATGCAGGTGTTCTAGAAACAAGCACATTACCATTCTGCCTAAACTAATTTGGGGGCCCAGAAACAGTTTCAAAAGTCACCTTAAAAACACAGTGAAAATCAAGAACTTGTTACCAAAGTGATTTCTTATGACTGCACTTTTAAATGTGATTTTTAGATCTGTCCATGTTTTCTTTGATTTTGGAGGCATTGTCTTCAATATTACATCTTTTGGAAAGAAAAGGGCATAATTTTTGACCCATTCTTGTATTTCTGTAATATTTCTACTGGTATGTGGACTTGTAGGGTCTGAAATGAGCTTAACCCTATGAATCACCACCCCTTTATGTTGGAAATATAAAAAGGTCTAAGCTTTAATTTTTTGTGTGTTTCATTTGTACAGTGTTTGCAAATTCCTCCTTAAATGACGATGCTGAATTTGGCAGTAGCTGCACTAGGACATCTTAGAATTTGAGAAAAAAGTGCAGTCTCTCTGAGAAAGATGTAAAGAAAAGATTGTTTGCAATGCATTATAACTATATTGCAATGTATTTTGTCAAACACAATTATCACATTCTAATAGAATTCTAGAATCATGGACTCAGCTAGATTGGAAAAGACCTTTAAGATCATCACATCCAACCATTACTGCAGGACTGCCAAGACCACAACCAGGCCATATCACTGAGGGCCTCATCTCAAGTATTTTGAACACTTCCAGGGACAGTGATTCCACCACTTCCCTAGGCAGCCAGTTCCAATGTCTGATCACCCTCTCCATGAAAAATTTTTCCTAATATCCAATCTAAACCTTCTCTGGTGCAGCTTGAGGCTGCTACCTCTTGTCCTAGGGAGACACTTGTTACCTGGGAGAAAAGACCAGCTGCATCCTCTCTCCATCCTTCTTTCAGGTAGTTATAGAGAGTGCTTAGGTCCCCCCAAGCCCAAATAACCCCAGTTCCCTCAGCTGCTCCTAAGACTTGTGCTCTTTTTTCTAGGGAAAAACTGCCAGTGTCATACCTGAATTTTTATAGTTTTTCTCAACGTTATAATCAACTTTAGAATTTGTGTTTATAAAATAATGTATTTTTGAAAATGCTTTGAACCTGTGAAAAATGTTTTTTTCCCAGTATGTATTTTTCTGCTGCCACTAGGGGTTGCTCAGCTTCTTTCCTCTGATAAACAGTTTCAAATTGTAAATATTTATACTTCGGACATTTGGACTTCCTTGAGACTACATGCTGTGGACTCTGATTAGAAAAATAGTCAAGAAATGTATTGTCATTGTTCTAAGGCCTGAGATTTGGAAGTTTAATACTTGGATTGTGCTGGTATGCATGTGCATTGTGACTTCCTGTGATGTAAAATTGTATTTATAAAACTTGAATGCAATTTATAATTTATAAGTATTTATAATACTCTTACAAGAATAGGCTTCAGTAGTCTAGTTACTGTTGTCCAAAGTCATTTTAACAGTGCTTGCCTTTCTGGAACTAAGGTCAGAGTATTTCACTGTGCACATGTTTTGCAGTCTAACCATCCACTGAGATCCTTTGACCTCTCTTTGTTTCTATTTTTACAGGCCCAGCAGGATTATAAAGATTCCTAAAATTCTTTTCTTTCCTATACGGCAATAATGTTCTATGTAGACCCTTACTAGCAGATTTGTTGTCTTCCCTGCTTTCCATTCATAAAACTTTGTAGTTTCATTGATAAGACAAAGATTATTGTGACCCTTCCACCATTCTTCAAAATTATTTTGCTTAAAAAATTGAGGGCAGTAGATTTTATTTTTGTTATTTTGAAGTTATGTCTGTGCCAATACACCAAATTAAGACTTGTTTTCTGTCTATGTGTTCCATTTTAAAGAAATTAATATTGTTAACTTCATGCACAATCAAAGGTTTTATTGTACAGTCCTTTCCTAGTTTTGTTGCAATTATAAGTCAGATCTTTAAGGCGGAACTGGTAGCACAGTCTTCAGCTAAAGCTGCATCCAGCTTTTACCAAAAGACATTACTCCCACATGCTTATAATTTTTCTAAATGTTAACTCTTTATGTTGAACTTTTCCACTTCTGGCACCTGCCTGAAACTTAATAATTTAGAAGTTTTCCATTTAAATGGCTCAACAGTGACAAGAAATAGTATTATTCAGATAACCATATCCTGGGCCACATCAGAAGAAGTGTGACAGCAGGACAAAGGTGGTGATCCTCCCCATCTACTCTGCTCTCTTGAGACTCCACTTGTACTGTATGCAGTTCTGGTTTCCTCAACATAAGAAGGACATGGAGCTGTTGGAGCAAGTCGAGAGGAGGCCATGAGGATGATCAGGGGCCTGGAGCACCTCCTATATGAAGACAGGCTGAGAAAGTTTGTGACTGTTCAGCCTGGAGAAGAAAAGGCTGCGTGGAGACCTCATAGCAGCCTTTCAATATCTGAAGGGGGCCTATAAGGATGCCGCAGAGGGACTTTTCATCAAGGACTATAGTAATAGGACGAGGGTTAATGGATTAAAACTTAAACAGGGAAAGTTTAGATTGCATGTAAGGAAGAAGTTCTTCACCATGAGGATGGTGAGGCACTGAAACAGGTTGCCCAGGGAAGTGGTAAATGCTCCATTGCTGGCAGTGTTCAAGGCCAGGTTGGACAGAGCTCTGGAGGACATGATCTAGTGTGTGGCATCCCTGCCTATGGCAGGGAGGTTGGAACTTGATGATCTTCAGGTCCTTTCTAATCCAAACTATTCTATGATTCTATGATTCTGTATCTTTTGTATTTTCATCACCTCTTTAGTTTGGTG
Source organism: Forpus xanthops (assembly GCA_032466535.1). NCBI lineage: Eukaryota > Metazoa > Chordata > Aves > Psittaciformes > Psittacidae > Forpus > Forpus xanthops. Next base: position 1,363 of record JASSUY010024178.1, on the reverse strand, counting down.
GCCATGCAAACTTGTTTTGATCAGTACAGTATTTTTAAACTCTTCCAGTAAAATATATTATGTTTAAATTAAACTGTTTGATTGATGTAACTTTTTAGCTCTGTTGTTTCACTTTTTAAACAAAATACTTGGAAGTACAGGCTAATTCACAGACAAACTAGGTATAGATTGCAACACAGAGATTGCATTTTTCTTCTCCCTCCATGACCTCTCTTCTCCTCCCTCTATGACCATAATTAGGTTATTAGAGTGGTATCTGTGAGATCCAAATTTAAATCCCTTGAAGTATGAATTTTACCTTGACTCTCCTTTTTCTCCAAGCATATTGTACAGCCATTTCAGTAGTCAGTATCAGTTTTTCTACAAGGGGATTAATTTCTTCTTGCCATAAAAAAGTCCAATATATGGACTGGAATACAAATATAATTTCTCAGGAACTGAAACCCAATCCATGAGGTCAGAGGGTTATTCTTGTGTTATTTCTAATACTGTAAAATTTTGTATCTGCTATATTGTTTGTGTTTATATACACTACATGTATAATTCAATAAGTCTCTGAGAAAGAACAGAGAGTGAAAGCAGCTGATGATGCAAACACATAGATATGGCCATTGCCTTACTGACATGAGTGAGTTGACCTCTGTGACTGCTAGCTGTGTTGCTATGCTTTTGAGATTGAACTGCATCTATGAAATTGAGATGTTTCAGGTAACTGATGGAAAAAATAAACTCATTTTCAAGTGTGTTTATAGTATGGCTGGAATGAGTTAAACACGGGTTACTTCTGCAAGGCGCATGATTCTTCAGAGGCATAGACGAGACCAGCATGGAAAAAAGGAGCGCCTGTGTGGGGAGTCTGTTGCAAGTGTCAAGAACTCATAGGATGCTCAGGGCTAGTTAGTGGGAAAACAGATTCTTAAGGGTAGGGTTAGCATAAAATGGCATTGGAACTGAAATCAAACTTGATTTTGAAGAGACCTTCAAAATCCTGAAATAGGTTTTGATGGTCACCTTTAATCTCTGATGATTTTTTTTCTTGTAACTGTGAATGTTAACACATTTGATATTCATCACTTATATTATGTGACAAACTCAAGTGACTTCCTTACTCATTTTCCTTTTGGCAAGATCAAGAGGGTTCAGTTTTTATTGGCTTTTAACCAATATTGCAGCATAGAATCATAGAATCATAGAATAGTTAGGGTTGGAAAGGACATTAAGTTCATCTAGTTCCAAGCCCCTGCCATGGGCAGGGACACCTCACACTAAGCCATGTCACCCGAAGGTATGTCCAACCCGGCCTTGAACACTGCCAGCGATGGAGCATTCACAACTTCACTGGGCAACCCATTCCAGTGCCTCA